>PVIJ01000312.1:0-253980 GCA_004024925.1 Scalopus aquaticus
ACTGTCCTTGTTCCACTGCATTTTCTTTGCTCCTTTGTCAAAGATTAGTTGTTCATAGATATGTGGCTTTAATTCTGGGTATTCTATTAGGAGGAACACAAATTTTAAGAGAATTATTACCAGGCTTCAGGATGGGCATCTACTTTGTGGTCATTTGAGGGTTCAATTCCTGGGTTAGACCGTGCTGCACCTTGGGGCATAATTAGAGACTTCTGTCAGTCTGCATTCCTTTGGGTTTCTCCTTCAACATCACTTGCTGTTAACCACCAATGGCCTTTGCAACCTTTCCTTACAGTGCTTATCAAATGGCACCTTGCTGCTATCAGGAAGACATGTGTGATGTTGTGTTTAAATTGCAGTGTCAGTTTGCATGGAATGACCCACATTCTCCATCACATTCTCCCCTGGTACACTGTAGCTGACCTGTGAAAGACTCTCACCTTTGAGTTACAGATAGAGGCTTTCCAGGTGCTGTCCTTCATGGCAAATAGCTACTAGGGACTCGTCCAGTTTAGACACGCTTTTGAAGCCTTTATGGCTACATCTGCAGATTTCCTAGCCTGGCTTAAGCTTCCTCAAGGATGCTTTGAGTGCATGAGTCAGGGAACTGCTTCTGTAAGAACTTCTTTAACAGAGCTTGTTCAGGACGACATTAGCAATACCTACTACATCCTGAAGGGTACTCAGAAGAGAGGTTGCCTCAACCCAATCCTGCTCAACTCCCAGGGAGGGACACAACCTTGCTTCACTCTCATTGAGGTGAAGGGAGAGCCAGCACTTTATGTGTGAAGGATGCTCACTTCTTCAAGCTTCACTCCCCATATCCCCCAAATTTGACCCTCCACTCCTAGAATTTGGCAGGTCAAGTTCTTCCTGTGTGCTTGTTTTTCTCACCTCAAGCATACTGTTTCTCACCTCAAGCATACTGTGCTATTTATGTGGCTGCATGTGGCTTCTATACCCTGAGTAAAAGCTAGTGATTCAAACAACTATGATAAAAATTATTTTTAGTGGGCAATGTTAAAATATTCCTAAAAGTTATTTGAATCACACATGAACTGGAGATGCTAGAAGTTTTGCTGTGGAAAGCAGATGTGTTTTGTTTTTCTACCTTTTTTTTTATCCTGTGCATCATCTAGGGTTCAGCTATGTATAAGAGAAAGTCAGTCACAATGACTTAACCAAAAAGGATTTATTTTTCTGCCTTAGTGAGAAGACAGATATCTTCAATGCTCAATGCCTATCTGCTTGCTCCTCTGTCTTCAGCCTGCAGCTTTCTATTCCTGCATTAGTTGTTTGGCGTCACAAGAAAGCTGCTACCTCTTCAGCCTCATCTATGCATCCAGGCAAAAAAGGAAAGACTGAAAAGAAAGAAAGAAAAAAAATAGTAGTGCTTGTATTGGTAAAGCAAAAACTCAGACATTCCTACCCGATGTTTGCTGACTTACCACTGGACATATCAACATCATCATAGCCATCCCTGGGAGCCAGAGAATCTGACAGTGTTTTAACAGAGGGATTTCTGCCCTTCTTTCTCCCTCCGCCCACCAGTGTTCTGTGAATAGAGGAGGTATAAGGGAAGACTGATAATGGCACACAACTAATAGTACCTGCCAATTCCTACTGATTTCATAAAAATATATATGTATTTTGGGAGATATTTATTTTCCCATTCTGCTTCACTCTTAATTTCCCACTACCTGATACCTCCTTTAACAAAGAAGAGTCAGTGCTCTGTGGAGGCATTTGAAAAGAGATGATATCTAGTGCGTATGGCTCGTGGTGGGTTTAAGCTAAATCTGAAATGCTTGGGCCTGAGCATTCTCTAAGCGTGTGGCAGTGTCTCTACAGGTGGAATGAGTGGAGCTGTATAAATGCAGTTGTCTATCAGGCACGTTTCCTGGCCTAGGAACAATTTTGATTTCCTCTCTGCTAATTGCCCATCTCTGATTCTCCCAGACAGTTCCATCACCTTATCTGCAGATCAGTCAAAGGCTGAGTTGTATTTTTTTTTTATTAGTATTGGACTTTGGGACCATAGCCTGCTGCAGTGTGCAAACACAAGCAAAGCAAATACATGACAACATGAATAAATTCATTTAAAGTAAACTACACTCTTATAATTACTTTCTTGGCTATCCAGTATAGCTTCTTTTCCTTAGACAGCATGGGCAGTCATGACTATTTGTCATTATTGCTCATACCATTAATATTAACAATAATCGCGTTTGTTGAAGACCTTCAATATGTCATAGCTCTGTAAAGAACATAGCTGGGACCCTGATGATGGGCTTCTAGTCTAAAATAAATGTACAGAGGAGGCTTCAAAATCCCAAAGGGAAAATAATAATTCCTTTGTAGAAATTCCATGTACTGGCTGTGTGCAACCCATGGAACTGGGCTCTTGGATATTTTCCTAAGGGTCAGGTGTATTCGGTTAAGTCAAATATCTAGATAACCCCCTCGGGTGTAGGCTCCTGAGTATTAAGTCATCAATATGACCAAATTGAGTGGATATTTTGGCAAATGCAGACAGTGAATGAAAACATATGAGGAAGGTGGGTACTTGAGAATTGAGGGGAAGGGGCTATCTGGGTACGGAAGAATTCATTCTATACCTCTCTGATTTCTCCTAGACTGGCAAGTAATCAGTCAGACAGACTATTTAAAGAAAAACTAAGTTTAATAATAGTATATCAAGCTCCTTTATACATGGGAGAGACCCAGTAAGACTGAGTAACTTATCTACATGACTTTAGTCACCTGCTTAATAACCTCAACTCAAGACAAAGAAAGAGAGAGAGGCAATGGAGAGAGTATTACCAGGGAAGATGTAGTAAAAGGATGACCGTTGTGCAGATGATGATGATGATGATGATGATGATGATGATAATTATTGTTATCATTATCATTATTATTTAATTGAAATACCGTTGTTATACCTTGTTATTAGAACTTTGGAAGTACATGATCTCCCCCTTCAGATTTAGTTACAATAGCGCACCCACCACCAAGCCATTCATGGTCTTTCACCATATGTTGTACAGATTTAACTCTGCCTTCTTCATTGATAAGAAGAGTTAAATAAATAAGGTCTTCCCAAAACAGTGAGGGGGACTCCCTTACTAGGGCAGACTTTCCTTTACACACTTAAATGTCTCTTACAAGGAGCAACCTCCACCCACACTTGAGAACATATCTTGGAGTGGCAGACTTTTGCTCCTTACAGGGCTCAGAGGTGTTCATTATCTGCATTCCACTCAACTCCATTGTATAGAAGTCTCCCCATTTATTAGTGAAGTTCGGGAAGTATAGTTTGTTATACCTGTGGCGCTATCTTCATTAACAATGGGAAAGCTAGGAGCTCCTTTACAGCAGTGGTTATTTCTCTTTCAATTCCAGTGCTGGTACACAAAGCTAAATGAATGAATGGAAAGAGAACTATTTGAGATAGTCAATGACTGCAAACCAATGACAACCAAAATGTGTATGGGCGATAGAAATAATTATATCAACAGATGGTTTATCAATGAAGTTTAAAGAGGATAATTACAAGAGATGAAAGAGAGATGCTATAAAGTAAGTCATGACTTTGGATAAGTTGCATAACCTTTCTAAGTCTCAGTACATACCTCAGAGAACTATAATGAGGGTTAAATAAAATATTTAAAGCATTTAGCACAAATCTTGGCAACTTATTACTTGCCAAGTACTTGTCACTAAACCTCAGCTATTATACAATTGTTTTGATTCCCTGGTGACTCTTGAAGGCTCTAGAGCAAGATCATTTTAGAAGTGTTGTGATATTCAGAAGTCTTATGATTTGTAGGGGCCACTCAAGTGTGTTTCTATGATCTGGTTGTGGACCGTCCTCAAAGATCAATGTAGGGAGGAGAACTTTAGCCCTGAAGTGAGGCTGACTGAAGTATTTCCAGCTACAGTGCAACGGCATAGCTTGGAGAGGAGAATTGTTCAGGGAAAGAGATGTTTTATAAAGAAGCCCAGGGGGAGGCATTTAGAAATTATTTCAGGGGATGATATTTGGAGGGAAGTGGGCACCTTTTCTTGTCAAGATGGAGGTGTGTTTGGGAGGGCCTTGACTTTATGGGTAAAATGGAGAGAGCTCCAGTTCCAAGATTGGGGAAAACTATTAAAAAGGAACTAAATGTGGCTCAAACAGCAGGACTTCTACCACTGAGCGAGTGAGTGGGAGAGTCAGTGAGTGAAGTGGAATACTCAAGGAGTTTGACTTCCACAAGAAAGATGCTCCTTCCCAGTTCCTAGCAAAGACAGAGCTTGTCATCATGGCTTTCTGAGGGCTCTCATCAAACCCGTTACTTGTTCTCTGACTAATTATTCTACCTCCTTTCAGCCCCTTCTAACTTCAGAACTTCAGTGGCCCTGAAATGCATGTTTTCCTTGCTGTTTATACTAGGCTTCTCTTCCCTCTGTGTCTAATCCCTTCTCCCCACAGCAGCCAGAGTGTTGATTTCTGAGACAAAAGCCTGAAGGTCCTATTCCCTTGTTAAAATGCTAATCCTTAGCTTTCCAGTGTCTTCAGGCAACAGTTTCAGCTGCTATTAATGCACCATATCCCAGGAATATTGAAGTATTTGCGCATTCTTTTTTCTTCACCTCCATCAAATACTTGTTTATTTGTTTATTTGTTTGTTTGTTTTCCTTTCTTCCACCTGGTTAATTCCACTCACCTTTCAGTAATTCCTCCAGCAGTCTCTCCCCCTCCTTTCTTCCTCATCCAGAGCTGGGTGAGATTCTCCTTCTTTTATAACTTAAGCCCCTTTACCACTCTCTTATCCCAAATATCCAGCTTGTCACCTTTTCATCTGCCCTTCTCACTCACCAGGTGTGTGTGCCTTAAGGATCTTAGTTATTCCATATAGACAGTATCTGGTACTTAGTAAGAGGAGAAACATTTTTCTTGAATAAAATTACCTGTGAATATATATATATATATATCATGACTTTAACCAGAGCACATATTATAAACAATCCGCCTTCTGTTGAAGATAGTTTTCTATGATATAGAAGGTATTACTTGGTTCTGACCTTCACAACTTCATATGTCGGCCTCCTCATCTGTCTTTTTTTTTTTTTTTTGGCCTATTATCTATGGCAGCAAGGTTTTCAGTCTTTCTAGATTTGATTTCTTTAATTTATCCTTACTTCCATCCTTAGGATATTTATTGAGTAGCCAAAAGGGCAAAGGGAAATTTTTATGCTGGTCATGCCTTCACCCGAATAAGAATTCTTGATGGCAATGAAGTCAGCCTCCCCAAGAGATTAAAAGCCTTATATCCGGGGAGTCGTTTAATAAGCTGGGAACATTCATATGTTGTCTTACTGACTTTTAAAGGTAATTAGAGCTGTAAGTGAGCTAACAGTAAATGTTCTTCATTTATAGGCATGGTTGTTGTTCAGAAACACTCTGGAAGCTGACTAGTTAGAGAAGAAACTGTCCCCAAATCTCCCAAGCAAGTGTCTCTGACATAAGTAGGCAACAAGCTCATAAATCAAACTTATCTCACACAGTCATCATGCTCAGTGAAGTTTTGAAGGTTAAACATTCCAGTTCTTAATTTGGCTTTGTTAGTTTAAATCAGAGTATGTATAGGTTTTGGTTTAAGGACTAGATATATTACTGTATTGACAAGATGTTTTCAACAATAGGATAAAAATTTTTTTTTAAATTCATGTGTAAAAATGTTTAGAGGAGATACTTATTTTTATCACCATTACTGGTAAACTAGTATAAACCACAGAATTTCAGAGTTGATTCGTCTTAAGTTATAGGGATAAAAGGCTATTTGCTTCTTTGCTGTGATCTTCAGAATAGTGTGTTATTTTCCTGTCCCCATTCACAGCTCAAATATTAAATCGTAAGCATTTATAAATTGTACTAAGTCTAAATAACCTTTTCTTCAGAAAGTAATGATTTCTTCTCTTTTCCCCTGATGTTCATTCTTCCCTCAATCTCTTAAGTTTCTCTCTAGAACTATAATCTGAAATGCAGAAGTGATACAAGACTTCTGGAATAATTAAGCAATTTCTTGGTTAATTTATATTTACTAGAATTTTCCTGATATTTTGTCTCAGCTGTGTACTTACCACTGTTGATATTAGTGAAAGCTGAGAATATTGAAAGGAGCTTAACACATCTGGCTGCCACTTTCTGGGGACATAAAAATCTACCATTTCTTTTCAAGTATTCTGCTCTGGGTATTATTCATTTACTGTTTAATTATTAGCATTTATATCTTTTCTCTATCTTTACATGTTATTTAAATGTTCAAAGGAAATAAATTCCCTCACTGCCAATCTGAAGAGCTTTTTTTGATGACTGAGTGGTGTGGGGAGTCCCAGCATATGCTGAGTTGAGCCAATCTAAACAGTTGGCAGTTGGCTGCTGTCGGAAGTAATTTTGAATCATATGATATTTGCTTTTCAAAAACAAGTGAAACAGGTGTCAGTAGCTATTCTCCAAACAACACTCATGGGAGTCTCTTGGTTTATCAGCCTGTGAGATTGTATCATTTATCTTTAAATAATTCCTTATAGAAAGCCTACAGACTTGTGTTAATGCAGCATAATTGGAGACTGAGAAATACTTTCTAAAGTAGGAAACACCTGAATTAGGTGCCAAATGCTTTGGAGAAGTCCCATGATTCTTACCTGCAGTCATGCTAATTCCTAGAGAAATTGTGTTTTCAAAAGCCACATCTTTGTGTTTAGCAGCCACCCAGTAGAAAGCCCTTGATTTTCTTATTGATTTTCAGTTTATTAAATTATCATAGTTCTCCATCATTTCCCCCTTCTCTTTAAATTACATATCAGAATAAAAGAGATATATACTTTTGCCAACACAAATCTTTGAAGTAGCATAGAATCAGATGAACACCAGAATTTCATTATTACAAGTTCCTTTTTTCTTAGTAATTTTTCTTTAAGTTCAGAACTTAGCTTTCTGATAATCTTATTGGGACCCAATGTTATTTTAACATAAATTAACATTTCTAATTTAACTGGTTGAAGAGTAATATTAAGCACTGGAAATTTTTATTAGAAATGGATAGAAGTATAAGCACATCTTTCCAGGTTAATTTTGCTATACATTAGGTTCATAGTCTCAGGAAATTGATCATGGACTTCCATTGCAATTAGAGTTTGTTTTTAGGGTGACTAGAAGTAGTATTATTCTAATAACTAACCAGCAGATTATATTAAAAGAGAAGATCACCCCAGTGATTTTTTTGAGAGATAATTCAACTACCAAAAGGCAAGTTTTTTATTTATCTTTAAGTGATTCAGGAATAAATACAGGCTTTTATTATTGTGAAGGATATTGAGTCTTTGTTTCCAAGGTAAAATGTGTTTATTTAAAAAATGCAATATGTGTCAGTAAAAATTGGTCAAGCAAATTTGATAAGTACAGGGTAATTCCTTTCCTGGTGATATGTGACAATCACTAACATTTCTCTTGAAATCTTTATGTGTTGATGAATTAGCCAATTTGCACTGGTAAGCCGTGTCTGATCCGGTTATTTCAGTCACCTTAATAATCAATGCAGATCACTGCATGATCGATTCAGCAGCAGAGATGGGAATTAATCATAAAGACAGTTCCTAGACTATGGTCAAATGTAGTGCCCATGAATAGATGTGGTCTTATGCTAGGGATTCTTTTCACAGGACTGATTCACAAGCTTTCCTTTTGTGGTCTTCCTTTTGTTGATAAGGCTGCAATTCCAATCAAGTTTTAAAACACCATAAGCCACATTGTGTTTATGACATCACACTTAGATGAGGACTGATTGGAAATTTAGGATAGCTGACTCGGCCTTTTAAAATGCTATCCAAAATGATAACTTAAAAATTAAATCTTTAAAATGGCCTGACAGATCCCCCCCGCCACACACACACACACACACACACACACACACACACACACACACACACTTCTGGTGCTGTTAAAATAGTTGAGCATACAAAAACCTGCTAAGTGTACATACACACTTGTGCAAACATTCTTGATCTGTCTCATCATTTCTAAGTTCCACATATATTTAACAAACTATATATTTATACTATGGGATTGGCAAATTTCTAAAGACACTTTTTTCTCAAGTTTGTAGACTTCTGATGTTAATACTTTTTACAGTCTTTCCTGGAATGCCTGCTCAATAATGATTTCAGTGAAATGAAAAACATTTATTTTCATCTACGAGAAGTTATCAAATGTCCTCCCTCACCTGCTGATCATTTTGCCTGAATTGTTGCCTGGCAGTGTGTACTCTGTCAGGTGACCTTCATGCCGAGTGACACTTGAATCATTTAAAACCACTGGATTGTACTCCCTGGAAAGTTTGAGACTGGACTGAGTGTTATGAAGTATGAATATATCTATCGTTCTGATAACATCTATGGTTAGAAGTACTCAATCCTCAATGAACATGAAGTGACTAAATTAAGTGAAACCAACAATCTATTCGAGAAGTTTTCTAATTTGAGTAAAAAGTACTTGATGGAAAACATGATATCACAGGATGTTTTTCAGAGTTTAAGTTCTGCTGAACACCATATGAGATGTGAAATTCCCCTGGAGAGGGCTGAAACCTACTCTGAAGTCCTTTCCTTCTAGCCCTAAGCTATATTTTACATAGATTCTGTCACCAAATTTGAGTTTGACATTTTGGTATGGTGCAGAGTCATTTGTTTTTTTTTTTTTAATAAATCATTTGCCATATCCTAGAAAACTCCCTTTGAACTCACAAAAGCTTTCTGGAACGTCCAGTTCATGCTAGCCATGGCAGAATAATTGTTACAGGTCAGCCTTAGGGGAAAAAAGTGTGATTTGGGTGTATGTCTTCACCCAAGTGCTTAAGCACTCAGGACAAGACCCAAAATCAGGCACACAGAGAAAAATTTTAAAAAGACTTATTTACAGTGGGAATGAGAAGAGGGAGAACAGAAAGAGAGAGGTCAATTGGTCAATACATCCTACTGTGGCACCATCTGAGCTGAGACCCCAGCTCAGAAAAGAGAGCAAGCCCACATATATTCAGTTTTATCCAAGTGTGGCTGCTAATTCCACCCTTAGTTCCCAGCATCCCTCCCTTCAGGAAGTCAGATTCATGGCATGCTGAGAGCTGTAGTCCTCAGTGCCTGAGGTCTCTTCAGTGCAGAGATGGGGGTGGACTCCCTAAAAATATCAGGGGGTAGAGTTCATTCAGGACGTACTGTTCCTCCAACAATTCCAATTTGTGGCCTTGTTCCTGGTAGACACTCAACTGCTTTGCCTGATCTTGCTTTGTGTACCTTCTTCTTATGGAGCCATTTATTATTAGGCTTGATTGTTATTTATCCTTGATAGTAGTTTTTGACAATGACAATCGTCAATTAATATAGTACGTGTTAAGTGCTTTCTCTGTGCAAAGCACTAAGCTTAAGTGTTGTCACCCCCCTACACATACACACACAGACACACAGTCTCACAGGAACAGTATGAACAATTTGAAGAGCAAGAACACATTTAAATGTACCATGTCCCACTGCAAGGAACTTGGATAGTTTAGGGCAAAAATTGGAAGCTACTTAAGCTTGAGAGCTGTGTCTGTAGGAAGGAACATTTACCTGACTTTTAATTCCCTTTACAAAGTACTCTCCTGTCATTTGTCAGCCTTTTGTATAACTGACAACAAATTCAGTAAGTAGCAACTCAAGAAATAAGAAAAATATTCAAGCCAAGTGGGCTGTTTTAAATATAACCAGAGGAAAATGATTTTATCCAAAAAAAAAATGAATGTTTCTATCCATCTTCCAAATCACCAGTCATTTGTTTAAAATTATTATTTTAATTGGTCAAGTGAACCAAGGCCATTTTCAGACATTTCCATTGGTCTGAATCTTTTTTCACTGATTTGATGGAATAACTTCTGTAAAAATGCAAAGTCCTCCACAAGCCAAACAAAAAGGGAGTACGTCTCTCATTTACTGCTGTGTAATCGACATCGTGTACTGTTTTTTCACTCTGCTGTCTTGTCTTCTTCCCCATTTCAGGATCAGGACCTCATGGTCTTCCCACTTTGGGAATTCATCAGCATGTTTCTATCTCCTCATCATCTTTTCTGCTAAGTAAGTCTTCTATGGCTCAAATTTCACTACTTCCAAAGAAATTTACTTCTGTAATTTTCCATTGTAAGTGAAATCCAGCAGAATCTTACTTGTGGGGATATTTCAGGACTAGGATTAAAGGTAAATAAGTCTCTAACAAGAGGATTTGTATTAGTTCAGCTGAGTGTCCTGGAATGTGATCAACTTTTGAACAACTTGGCTTGGGACTTCCTAAACTTGGCAGAAAGTATCAGTTTGATCCCAAATCCAAATAAGGGCAGGCCTAGCTTTGCAAATTCTCAGAAGAATAACCAGGACTCAGGCCTCATCTCCATTTGCCAGTTGGAAGACTGCTCCTTAGTCCACAGTTACATTGACTATCTAGTCCTCTGAAGATACCAGCTTTATTTAGGGATCTTAGTTCTAATTTCCTGCTCTTTGTAAGCCTGGAGACATTGTCCTCTCCCTGTGAGATTATTGGTGATTAGAACTGGCGAGTGTCTCAAGAGTAACCACTGAGTCCACTCTCATTTACCAATCTTGTTTGAAATCCTCCTTCACCTTGGGACCATGGGGATTTCCTTTAATAAATTACAAGTTCTACTCTGCCTTTAAAAGAATAGATATTTCATGCACCACTTCTAGATATTATCTATCAGAAAGATAGATATGTAGCCTGCTGTATTACCAGAAATAGAGGTTCTTAGATGCTTAGAAGATTTTCTGACTAAAACTGTTTGATTTGTTCTCCCCAACCTAAAAAGCTACAGAATGTAGAATCAGTCACAGCATTCTATGGGTAATACTTCTGGTTATTATTAATTCTCTCACATAACTTTATTTGTGTGTATTGTGTCTCTTCATTTAGATTATATTCTCTTCAAGTTGTGGACTCCTTTTTTTCTGTTCAGTGACAAGTACATAATTTATTTACATTTATTGTAAGATTTAAGCAGTCATTAGCTGCTGCTTTCGTGTGGTTAGAGAAACTATTATAGCCATTACTTCTGCTATTTTTTCTTTCTGTATAAATTTTTAAATTTTTTACTTCTAGTGGAAGGTATTGAATACTTTTGATTCAATAATCTCTCATCCTACTGAGGGCATTCCTTTGCAAGCAATTAGTATGGATACTGAAGACCCAAATTAAACTTTTTATATCTTCCTCGTTATTGACTGATATAACCCTAGACATTTCAATATTCTAAATTTAAGTTGTGTTTAGTCCAGTTCAGTTATTTTAATAGCTGTGATCTGATTTTTTTTTAAAAAGGGTATTTGAAGTGAAGGGTACAGATAGTCATTTGTGCAGAATAGAGAAATTCCATTTGAAAGGAACTGATGTAAAGGCCTTATTTTATGTGCTAGTTAACTTAGGAGAGCTTAGAAATTCTGAAACACATGTGATGCACACCATCAAATAGGAAATTTCTGAAATTATAGTTGTATGCTAATTACTCATTTTAGGCTGTGGTTTTTTGAAGCAGTAAATGATCCTAAACCCTCTTTCTCAGTGAGGGAAAAAAAATAACTTCAAAGTCGGGGACTGTTAGTCACCAATATAGGAACTGCTATTTTTCCAAACCTGAATAGAAATGAATTCAATAAAAAGAGACATAATGACAGATTTATAAAAGTAACGTTCCTTCACATAATGGGTTTCCTATTCTAGTGTTTCTTTACTGTAATCCTTTAAAATTATGCAAAAATTATTATTTAAGTGATAGTAAAGAATTCATTAAAAGATTAATAGTTCTGGTTTACCAATTCGCTTACTAGGTCACTTAATTATTTAGTTCATTAATTCTGTAAATGTCAGACTTACCATGAACTCTAGTGATTTGCATAAGGAAGGTTATAGTTCTACTAGTAATCACAGTCTAACAACTTCACATAGGAATTTGGCATCATTTATACATTTCAAATGAAATAAAGTCTTTTTTACCTTTCAAACCAACAAGGGAAATCCAATAGCAGAGAAATAGTAATAATACGATCTAGTGATTTAGCCTCCAACTTTGTCCATTAAAAGGACTACGATGGGCAGTGGCGATGAAAAAAAATCTCCGAAGAACAGGATAGAAATAGCTTCTAGACTAAGAAATATGAAGGAGTCTACCTTTGAAATACATGTTTAACATTTTAGAATTATGCCTATCAATGAAAGAACTATGAAGTCTTGTAGGAATCCATATTTTAGTTTATTTATTAAAAATGGTGACTCACTGGGAAAGCTTGAGAAAAAGCAACAGCTCATTATCATAAGGTCCTAGAGCAAAGCTGGCAGTTCATATATAATGAATATCATTTACACCATGCTAATGCATTCACATCACTCACAGGCACTGTTTACATTTAATACAAGTGAATCTATATAATATAAAATTGGCATATTATTAACTTTAACAATGGAGTTTGTATAAATAGCCACAAGCTATTATTTAAACTTCACCAAAAATCACTTGGACTTCGAATAAAATTTGTTTTTTCCTTTATACAATTTAACATTATCTTAGCATATCTGTATAGAGATAGTCTGCTGTTTATTAAATAAAATGAAGTGTTTGGAACCTTTGGGCACTTTAAAGGTGTTTACAATATACAAGTACTTTTCTGGGATAAAATTATTTTCCTAAGCTTTCCTGAGAGAAACACAGTCATTTATTTTAGGTGTGTTTCTTAGCAATCCGTAGTCCATTGGGTCCCCCATGACAGCATTTATCTGTGCTCATATTTCTATAATAGAGTAGTTATCATTAACTAGGAGGGTATTGATAGAACAGAGAAAGAATGAAAGAGTTGGGAATGAAGACAGTGAAAGCATGTTCACCTGAGAGAAGATTTTACATTTTAGGGTGAGGAAAAAAGGATCCTACTTTTTCATGGAGAAGGTTAAAAAGTTCCTTTGTTTCTATAGGTCTGTAAAAGTGGGGTAGAAACTAGGGATAGATATATCTCTGGGTATAGCTATTCTCTTCTAGAACTAACCTACCTTTTGAGCTGTACTTTGCTTAATTTAAAAAAAGTTACCATTGATGTGGTCGTTCATTTACAGAAATAACATTTGATTTTATTGACGGGACAGTTGAAATTGTGTCCTACTAAAAATTTGTGAGGAAAGCTCTGCATTTAGGTCACTTAACTAGTCAAAAGTCTGGGAATTAATTTGCAAAACTAAAGACACAAAAGGATATTATCAGCTAGGAAGCTGTCATCTATAAGAAACAGAGAGCTCCAACTCAAAATGATCTTAAGCAATAACAATGTATTATTTCATCTAATGATAAGTCAAGAGGTAAGTAAGAGTTCAAGATTTTTCAAGGCAGAAGTTTCAAAAAGTTACCAAGTTCTTAAGTTTTTTTCATCTCTTTTTGGTTCTGACAACTTTACTGTGATGATTTTACACTTATGGACATGGGGTATTTGAAGTAGTACGAGCAGCACTTTCAGACATAGCCTCTCCCACAGAGAGAAAGTGGGGCATCCCTTTTAGATCTCCTTTTTAGAAATGAGAATCCCTTTCCTGCAGACACCACATGTGCCTCCTAGAACGCTGACCACAACCCTCTTGCCTCCCCCTCTTCTGCCCAAATTCTAATTACAGGTTTAAAAAAAGTGGAACTCCTTTGCTTGGTCTAGAACAATTTGAATTTAATTAGGGTAACCCTTTGCTGAGTGAAGTCTCACTTTGCCTGCAAGAAGAAGGAAGGGATCAAGTTTAGGGAGAAACCACAGTGATTCTTCTATCCAGTAATCCAGAAGACATTGGGGTAATTCTGGACTTGCAGATTAAGGCTCTTTGTCATTTACCATGTGACCTTCATCTGGGAGAAATTATACTTGTTAAGCTGTTATCAGGGGAATACGGCCCCACAGAGCTTGGGCCTCTCCAACTCCAAAGGGAACAACTGCCAGGGAAGCCTTCATAACTCTGCCAGCACGGGATTGTGGGAGGCGTGTTGACATTAGGGAAAAGGTACCATATCTTGACTCACCTTTCCCAGCACTTACCAGTGGATTCATTGACCAAAGCAAGAGTCTCTGAGAATGTCAGTTTCTTATTGTGAGAATTCAGATAATGTACATGGAAGCATTTTGTAAACTGTAGAGCAATACAGTGTAATCGAAAGGTAAGATTATCTACTGAATCAGTCAGTTTTACCTCTGCATGTCACACTTCTCCAGCCGTTTAGTCTTGTTTTCCTGCTGGCTCACCAAAGTAGCTTCCTGCTGTCTCATTGCCACCTCATGTTTAACATGGCAAAGATCAAGATTTTAATATTTCACTGGAACACATTCTTCTCTTTTCAACTCCACAGTCCCTGTGGGGAATATTACTCCAGTGCCAATCACACAGTCTTGACTCTGAGCCTGTTTAGAACCTACTCTTTCAATCGCTTCCTTCACAACCATGAGTTCATCAGATCTTGCCACTTTCTACACAGCTTCTCTAATTTCCAGCCTTTATCCCCCTAAAAAACAAGTAGCTACCTCAGATTCCTGTCACTTAACACATAAATCTTCTGCAGCCTTTTCACAAGTTATGCTTCTTCAACTTGAAGTGATAGCTCTCTAGATAAAAAGAAAGCACTGAGAATCCCTGCAATGTGATGCCTCTCCCTACATGCTCTACAAACCTACCTGGTTGCTTTGCAACAATGTGAAATAAAGAGGACTAATGTCCCCCTTGGACATTTGGGAAGCAGGGGCCATTCTATGAATCTGGGCCAGGGAGTTCTTTGAGACATTCCCTGTCCCCTCTCTTTTGCATTGGGCAGAGTGAGGAGGAGAAGACTTGATAAATCTTTGGAGAAATTTAGGGCTTCCCAAGCAAATCAAGTCTCTCCATTCCTTTTACCCCAAGACTCAGCATAAGAGCCTCCGAACTTTGGGGCACAGATACATCTTTGTTTCAGGTTCAATTGGGGGTAGAAGATGATGCAACATTGAGGAAGTGATAGACATGAATTATGACAGAGACAATGACTTTCAATTTGATTGAGGTAGAGTGCTTTGGAGATGGGAAAGGATAAATTGGCCCTAATTAATAATAGAATGCCTTTGGTGGTTAAATGGCAATGCACAGTCACATGTAGGGAAGAAAGATTTGACCATTGACCTGAGGCGGGATTGAGCTAGTAGCAGGGCACCTGGAAAGTAGTAAGATATAACGTATCAGGCCGATCACAGTTAGCATATGAGAAAATGTAAGCTGTGGAATGGACCATAGACATGGTAATGGTTCAGAATGTTATATACAGAGGGAGTTCAATAATGAAATGAACTCAGGTTTCAGAAGTTCAGGGGAAGGACTGGGGACTGGAGTGGGACAAACATGTAGTGCACATACCGTGTTTATGCACTCTACTATGTTCTTGAAGTTTATCACCTAGTTAAATCTTTGGCAGCTAGGTGCAGTTGTTGCACTTGAGAAAAGTAAAGAAACTTGCTCAAAGTCACAGAGATGGCAACTGGTCCAGTTCCAGGTACTTGCAAACTGCTGCCAAGTCTCTCCATTAGATATTAAGATCACTGTCATCATAACCAGGTGGGGTATGCAACATCAAGTGATCTTACATTTAAAGGGACTGAAACTCAGAGAGGTTAAGTGCCTTTTCCAGGGTCACACAGGTTGTTTTGTTTGAAATTGGAGTTTAAATTAAAATCATCTTAGCTTCTGGGCCTCCCAGGTGGCACAGCGATTAAGAGCTGCGCTGTGGAGCTGTCGGCAGCGGCGATGGGAGTTCCACGCTTGGCTGGGGAGATTCCCACATGGCGTTGCAGACCTCTCCTGCCTCACCCGCTGCTCCCCTCAGCAGTGTGTTTCTGTTGATCTGCCTGTTTTGCTCCCCACTCTGTCTCTGGTGAACCCTCTCGCCACCCCATGCCTCTGGCCTGTACCCCAGCTTGTACGCATAAATAAATCAATCTTTAAAAAAAAATCATCTTGGCTTCTAAGCTCACTATATTATTTTAATGATATAACAAGGAAAAATATAGCTTAACCTCAGCCCTTATATAGGTCTTCTCATATTAACTGTATTTTCATAGATACTGTGAAGAGGTTTGTAGAAGTGTTTTTTGTCTTGGGTAGGAATGAGGATACTGTGGCATCCTTATAATACTCTTCTGGGCCTGCAGTTATCCAATATCTATGGGGGTGTCCCTAACAGTTAGATGACTCTCCTATTGAGAAGACCAGAAGACAAAGAGAAAACTTGTTCCTTCTTAGGTGACCTTGTCCTACAATCTTTACTGCTTTTCCTACATTCTTTACAACTTTCAATCAATAAAGATCATCTAAACTTCTAGACTGTAACCTCTGATGTTGCATTCTGAGGTTCTGATGGGGAAGGTGTGGTAGGGACAGGACAGAAAACTGAATGTATGACAGTTATTCACTCAACAGATATTTGTTGAACATCTACTATGTTCAAGGGATGAATGGTGAAAAAAGACAAGATTAGTGCTTTTTCACTTGTCTTGTAAATGTGAGAAGATACTTTAGTTCCAGGGTTTCTATTTCTTCCTCTGTAAAATGGGAATACTTATTTTAAGGCTTTTTAAGGCTTTGGTAAGGATTAAATAATCAGTTTGAATGGACTGTTGCATAAGTGATTAATAAATACAACACACACACACACAATACTCAGTGCCCAGAACCATGTAAATGCATGTATTTCTAAATATTCAAATAAATTTTAAGTATGTTGAATAAGGACTTCCATAAAGGAATGCCTGACTAACACAGAACAGCTTTATCAAACTAGTCATTAGTCAACTTTAAAAATATGATGTTGTTGAGCCTCCCCTCAAGAAAACTCCATTTAACATTTTCACCTCCAATTTATCATCATTATACAAAGCTGCTAGTTGCTGACCACCTATTTAACCACAGGGCTTATCCTCTCTATTTACATTGAGTGCAACTAAAAGATGTTTTAGAAGACTGTGCCCCCCCTCAGGGCTGAAGGGATATTATTAATGTTACTAGGCAAAAATCTCCTCAGCATTTATTGATCCTCAGATTGGGTTAATAACACTGTGCTTAATTATTAAAGGTGGCTCTTGAAAGCATTTCTTTTGCTCTACAGACCAACAATAAAGTGAAGAGTTTCTAGGATAAACTTACCTCTTTCTGTTAGTTTTTTTTTCTTTGCTCTTCTAAACAGCTTGCGTCCTACAGCATCTCCCCAGTGCGCACTGAATCTTTTATGTTCCAGCGCAGCACAAGCAAAAGAAGTGAATACAAATTTTATAGAAAAGTTCCTCTCCCATAAAAAGTATATTTCTTACATATTTATTCTCACTTGCTATTTAACAGAGACAAAGCTTCTGCATTGAAAAAAAGCAAGAACATAGGATTTACATTTGTATTGCCTTTCCCTCACTTAATAGGTGGGCTTCTCTGGGCAAGTGCTTAACTTTTCTAGGCCTCATTTATTAGAGTGTTTGTACTTTGAAACCAGCCAAATCAAAACTGGTAGTTTGTGAATCTAAATCCCCCACAGGCAGACTTTATTTAGCAGTTTAGCACTGCAGAGACCATCTTTTCAAGTTCATTCACTTGCTACTTTTCTCATTCATTTAACAATCAACCTTAACTCTGAACCAGACTTCTGGTTTTTTCCTCAGATTTTCTAGGTAAATAACATAAGTTAAGTCCTGTCTTTAAGGAGCTTGACTCTGAGAGGATATGAAGGAGCCACATTGATAAGACTAATCATAATGCCATTTAATAAAAGCCAAAATAGAGGTGTCTGTAAATCATGTGGGCATGAGGTGTGTGATTAATTCTGCCCAGGGGGAAGGTTTTAAATGATGGGTAAACAGGATATAGGAACTGAGAGCAAGCACAATCTGGGCAAGGCACAGAGGAGGGAAGGCCCAGGAATGTTCCAGAAAAGAAACACAATGAGCAAAATTTGCGCATTATAGTTCATCCCAAAATTTAACACCCCTAGAGTAACATTTGTCAAACTTCATGTACATATGAATTACCAAGAGTCATGTTAAAATGCAGATTCTGGTTTGTAGTCTGGTTGCAGCCTGAGATTTTGTGTTTTTAATAAGCTCTCAGGAATGCCAGTGCTGCTGGTCTCCAGACCACACTTTGAATAGGAGATACTTTAGAGTATTTCAGATCTAGCATTGGTATTCCATTCACTTCCTGCTTTTAATTGTGTACTTTCCCTCCTGAGGCCAAGTACTCCTCTGAGGTCTTAAAATATTTCATTCATCTTTTGTCCCTAGGCCTTAGTGCTGCACCTGGCATGGCTCTGTGCCCAGCATATGGTAGCAGTACAATGTAATTTTATTAACTAAATAATAGAAAGCACTTCAACCGATGTCATATTACAGAGCCTTTAGTCAATAAATCACCCCACTACTCCTTAAGGAGGATCTAATGGATGATGCAGCCTTGTCTTTTCTATAGCACACCCATTTTTCGGCATACTCCCCTCCCTTTCAAAGTGAACTTCTAATCTAATTTTACTTTTAGAAAACTTACCCTGAGTTGGATGCTCTCTGTCTCCAGACTGTAGCTAGTAAACCCTTGACTAGGAATTTTGCCTAGATCTAAACTAAAACATCAACTCGAGGAACCACACACTATGGATTGGCCTAGTCTAGATATTTCATATGAAGGGAATCATGTGACTAATTTATTTCTTGTAGCATAATACTCACCATATTTCTTGTTGAACTGCATTTCTTGTTGATGTGGATTTCTGGAATTATGACTAATTCTTTATAAAGATCTAAGCCTAAACCAGTTTGCCTTGAATTTTATGGAAAATCTGTATGATTAAAGTCACTTAGAGATACTCAGTGCTTATTGAAGAACAAAGTCTTCAGCGCAGATTATTCACCTTGGGGCATTTGATAGCCGCGTCAACATGAGACAGTTCTTTGCTGTGCCTCATGGATTCTAAGGCCTCTAGCTTCCTTAGACTCACTTATTCAGTGCCAGTTTGGTCTTCAATCATTTTGTCAGGCAAAACCATTGGCCTTACAAATTTATAACATGTCTTCTGCTTGAATCAAGAACCACTGCTTATAGAGCCTCAGAGATGAAACACCAAATTTTCTTTTTTAATGCTCAGTCCTTACCCATGCTTTTGGTCCTATCCCTTATTTCTTGTGGATACTTAACCATCTATTTTTCTTTTTAAAATAATCTCACCCTAGCTTTCTCTCTCTCTCTCTCTCTTTCTCTCTGTCTCTCTCTCTTTCAGTATTTAACCATCAAGCTCATGAAATGAATGAGTTATAATTTTACCTTCCTATCTTCTACCCCATGACCTTTAGACCTTCTACCACCACATCAACACAAATGATCTATCAGAAGCTCTGAAAGACACTCAAAAGCCCCAACACACCATCTCCCACTTCCAATTCTTCCAGTGCTGGGCTCTCTTCACTCTTTATCCTCTCCAACTGCTGCATTGCAATCTCCTTTGCCTCTCCCATCCTCTGGGCATACCTTAAATATTTGCTGAAATGTTTTGGTTTTGCCCATATACTAATGTTTCCTGAAGCTTATTTCTTGCTCTTATTTCTCTCTTGAGTTCTAGACTGCTTATAGTCATTGTACTTGGATCTCCCAAAATTACATAAAAATACAATTACATATTCAAAATCAACACATCTAAATTTGTACTCAGGGCCTCCCCGGTGGCGCAGTGGTTAAGTGCTGCGCTGTGGAGCTGTCGGCAGCGGTGACGCGAGTTCAACGCCCGGCCAGGGAGAATCCCACATGGCGCGGCAGACCTCTCCTGCCTCGCCCGCTGCTCCCCTCAGCAGTGTATTTCTGATCTGCCTGTTCTGCTACCCGCTCCGTCTCTGGTGAACCCTCTCGCTGCCCCTCGCCTCTGGCCTGTACCCCAGCTTGTATGTATAAATAAAAAATAAATCTTTAAAAAAAAAAATAAATAAATAAATTTGTACTCATTATCTTCTTTATATTTCTTTTATATTCATTATCTTGTTTATAATACAACATCCATTTTACATTCATGGCAGAAACCAGCCTGGACTTAGCCCTTTGTCATTTCTCTTATTAAATCATATATATCCTTTCTTAACTAGGCACTGTTATTCCTTATCTTTAGTGTTTTGCCATTTCTGAGTCTTCACTCATTGCAGTAAATCCTAACTACAGGAGTAGTCTTGGATCAAGAAAAATTCAGGAAGTAAAATAAGATTATACACTGGATTTAGTTCATCTCACTCACTCCAAAACTTGCACTTTTGGCTTAAAAGATACCACTTTGCTCTTCCCATTCACTTACTCTTATCTGCTTTATGAAACCGCTGGGTCTTTTCAGAATTTAACCTCTGTTAAACACACTGAACTAAAGCTCTCCTACAGGTAAGGGTCCGAATTGCTTTCCCTGAATTGTAGAAAAGGGCTTAGATTGTCTTTTCTATATTGTTGATTAACATTCTGAAATGTTTTTAGTTTTAACTTGTTTGTTATCACAAATAGATGTTAAAAAAAGAGACTATATTGACTATAATTTCCTAGGGGGATTCCCAAAGATAGTCATCTTTCCCTTCAACAATAGAACAAGAGTTTTGTTTTTTGTTTGGTTTTTTTTTTCTTTTAACCTCTTTATGTTTCAGCTTTTTGATCCTTGAACATTCACCTGGTAAATACAATGCAGATTTTTCTCATTTAATGCAGAATTCTTAGTACTTTAACAACTTTTAAAATATGGTGCCTGAGTTAAATTTTTCTCATGTCAAAGAACAGCATTATTTTTTACATTATTTATTTATTTATTTTTGCAGAAGAATTAGAGAGTAGGCCAGAGGTGCAGGAGGTGGGTAGAGAGGGGTGAGAGAATTCACCAGAGAAAGAGTGGGGAGCAGGACAGGCAGATCTACTGAAGTACACTGCAGAGGGAACAGCGGGCCAGACAGGAGAAGTCTGTTGCACCCTGTGGGTTAACTCCCTGGCCCGGGATCGAACTTAAGCTGTAGTGGTGCTAACACTGACTTAACCCCTACTCCACCAGGGAGGCCCAGGAACAGCACCATTTTTAAGTAGCAGTGTAACTGGCATATAGGCAGTTAAGATTTATGTATATTATTTGTTGCATTCAAATCCCGGTCCTGCTACTTACTGATACTTACTTAGCAAATGCAGACAATTAACTTAATCTCAATGAGCCTCTGTTTTCTCATCTGTAAAGTAGGGAAATTATAGGTCCTATCTTGTAGGACTCTTTCTAGGAGTAAATTAGCAATATATTAAGGGTAGTGCCTGACATTAACTTCAGTGAGCTAAAAAATTGTATATAGAATAAATCTAACAGAAATAAAGTTGCAAAAGGGTAATAAAATGTATACTAATTCTGGCATAAATTCATACCCCTAGCACAAAGTCTACATATTCTCAGTCTTTTACTTAGTAATACCGAATTGTATTTCAGTTGTTACCAACTAATTTATTGTGATCAAATGAAAGGTGATGCTAAAAATTATTTGTAGGCATTTTCCCCAGATGTCCCAATGACTCCAGGTCACTTTCTATGGGTCTCTCTCAGTGGCACCTTAGCACAGAGGCTTCTCTTCTATCTTCCCTGTATATTGTCCTTCTCATTTTCCTATACCATCTCCTGACATTGCATGTACTTTATATATATAAATACATGTATTTATATATAATGTATATTCAAAATCTATAAGACATGTATTTAATGTCTGTCATCCAGGAATAAAACTTTTTTCCACTAGCCAGTGTTTCTTTTGTTTACTGCTGTAACCCCAGATACTAAAACAGAGTCTGGCACATAGAAATTACCCACTAAATATTTGTTGAATTAACTTTATCCAGTTTTATCCTGGTAAAGCTCAGTGAGTTCTAGAAGACAAGTGTTTTTCTCCCTTTTAACATAAAAGGATAAGGGACAATGTTTCTTAAGCTGAGATTGCTTGGTATTATTCAGGGAATTCTTGAAGCTGAATGGGGGAAAATAGCATGTTGTTTTAACTAACCCCTGATTTAAATTTAGCACTTTCTTTAGAGAAAGGAAACGACAAACAGTAATAGTATTATCAATACTTAGCACTTTGTCATTTATAAATATGACAAATATTTTCAGCTCACATTAAGTCATTGCAGGTATCTCAAAATATTGATTATATTTATCACTACAAAATTATGGTGTTGATGATAGATGTCTCTTTAATACTGATATTTGTTATACTGTAGAATCATATTTATTGCTACATCTGAAAACAATAATTGGATTGTTGGAAGCCCTCTGTATTTTTTTATGCAATTAAAAATCTCATTCTGAGAAAACAACCATGGCACCCACCAAATTATCTGGGGGATCCATAACCCACAGAATAAACAAAGAGACATCGGTATAGGAGCTCAGGGAGGTGCAGTGATTTGTCGAGGTCATGCACCAGGTAAGTAGCAGCAGGGGGAGAACTAGAGCCTGGGGCCTTTTTGTATAGCCAACTTTACGGGGGCAGAGGGGACGCGGGGACATGGCAACAGAAATGGCCACTCCCTGGGGCTCTGCAGCATGGTGGCATTCACTGAGGCATTTGATCCCTTGTCTATGATTCTTTTTTCTACATCTGCTGCATAAATCTTCAACTATTCATTTGAAAAGAATGGCCTGTACTTCCACAATCCCTGCTGTCTAACTACTGTGGAGTCCAGTCAGCTTTTCCCTTTCCAGCCTCATGTGTTAAGTGATTTCAGAATGTGAAGACTAAAAATTTATCAAACTTGGGGAAATCAGCTCTCACTGGATGAACATTACAATTTTTGGTTGCAGTTTTTTAACTGTTTGGGTCATTGGAGATTTCATGGTCTGTGCTTTTGTTGATGTGCTGTCCAAATCCCCCTGAGTGTAATTACTTTCCGTTGACCTCTGTTTCTTGAGTTGTTTCACTTGAATATAACATTCTTCATTTAGGTTTCTGAATTGTTTTGTGGCATTTATAAGCATATTTACACATATGGCATGCTTCGGTCTAGACTTCTACTTCAGCATAAATCATTTTTGAAGATATGAACTCTTAAGTATGTTTTATATAACTGTTGAGTTTATAATAATTTTAAAAGTACAAATAAAAATAAAAATTAATAATTAGGACACCTAAGTACAAAATATGGCGTAAATTTATACAGGCATCCATACACATACATGTTTATTTCTGAGTGGTGCATGATGACATTAAGACTTGGACCTACATTATTCAATATTCAGATGTAATAATCGCATTTACCCTCTAATGCTCATGCATGGTGGTGTGAGCCCTAAGCCACAGTATTATATAAATAGGGGTGTGTGGGAAGGTAAAGTGGAATGAACTTAGAAGTCAGGTAACTTTTTGAAAGACTATCTCAAGTATAAGTATGAATGCACAGTTTCCCTTATAGTAATGCATTAATTTATGCCTTGAAGAATGTTTCAACATAGAAAAGCTTCTCCTTTAGTGAAATAATGATTAGTGAAGAAATGACATCATTTACCACAACTATAATATCTTACCTTAAAGGGGAAAATTCTTTGAGTATTTGACAAGAAAGAGACATGTTGGAGGAGTCAATCGGACATCTGAGCAGACAAGGACAGGCGCTGTTCCTGGCATACAGTATCGCGGGTACTATAACTGGTGCCTTGGGGGGCCAAGTCCTACTAGGTCTGCTTGATCATGACTTAGTATAAATGAAGTTTCCCGGTCTATTTGCATCTTCCTTCCTCCACACCTTCAGAATGTATTTGTGCATTCCTGGTTTCAGAGTCACCTCTTCCTACTCAGGTACATCCTTCTCCTCTCCTGTGCAGCAGTATAACTCACTAAAGGACACTGGTAAGGTTGGTTAGGCTGTGACTTTCATTTTACACAGTAGTTATTGCTCTCTTTGCATCTCCTGACAACCATTTCTTTGAACATGTCATTTCTTCAGCCGGAAATAATGACCGTAGGCCACGGCCTAGTTGTTCTTCCCTATAAGAACCAGCCTTCTGTCCTGGGATGGCTTCAAACCAGGGAAACCTCTAACTAGATAGGGAAACCATTTTCACCCATTGATGCTGTCTCCTCCATCAAAGGAGAGGATTCACTCAAAATCTCCCCCACCTCGTGGGATGATCTCAATGGATAAGGCACTAGTGATATGTCATATCTCCATGAAGAGTCTGTCCTCAAGACATTTATAATTAAATTAGGTAGATGGAACCCATGTCTGTAAAAGTTAGCTGGCAACATCACAAGGTCATATGAGAAATATGAATTTAATAATAGCAAAAATAGAAGCCACATGAGTTCAGAGGATCACTGTGAGTTGTTTTTAATTGGGAAATATTTATGAAGGAATTGAAACCATTTGCAGCTAGAAGTTCCATGTCTCTGAAGGATGAAAAAAATCAGCTCAGTAGTAAATGACATTAACCATATCCATTAATGACACAAATGCAAAGACAGTGTTTAAGTTTTAAGTTATGTTATTAAAACATGTCCCTAAACATAACAATTGTGAATGTAATCAAATGTTAAAGGACTTATTAAGTATAGAAAAAGGAAAGCAATTTTAGAATCAGACAAACTCTGTCTGAGGTCTTTCCTCGCCTGGGACCCGTCACTTCAGAATAATCCCTGTGTGTTGTTCTGGGTCCAGGGACCTTCACTCCATACAGAGAATCAGCTTAAAAGATGAGGAAAGTGTAGACTATGATAATGGTTAAGGTTTAAAGTAGGATAAGAAAGTCTTTTCTGTCCAATGTCTGAGCTCACTGCAGGTTTTTTTTTTTTTTTTTCCAATTCAAACAAGTACAAAAACTGGAAAAATGAGCTTTTAAGTAGGTGGTGGGAGAAAAAAACACACTGATAAAAATTATAAACAATACTGTATGGGCCCCTCATGAAGTGGGCTCTCTGAATACCCAGTGAGGCATGTTTACTAGAAGAAGAAAGATCGAGTTGGCTGGCGCCTCTTAAATGTGCATACTTGGGAGTTCAGGACACACATATGCTTTTGTGTGTTTCCTCAGAGGACATTTTCAGACGCCAGTCTTTTTCTAATCTTGGTTCTGTTTTTCAAGCTAAGGAAGGTTTGAGATTTCTATAGAGGCCATAGATATGTAAAGGTCCATTAGGAAGCTATCTGATATTTAAATGCAAAAGATGCAATTAAAATCCCACTACCCTTTTCATAGTTTATTTTCTTTATTTGAAGTAGTCTGGAATTAAAAACAACTGAAATGATTTTTTTTTCTAACCTTTCAAGAAGTTCATTTCTGGACCAAGCCCAAATATATAGTCAGTAAGCCCAAAATGGAATATTTTCACAAAGAGTTGAGTGATGGAAAGCAGAAGCTGTCATGGAAAGTGTTATGTGAATACTCTCATTAAAAAATGGCTGTAGATTGGAAGTAGGCATTTCTTTACTTTAAAAAACTCTTGTAGATTATTTGCCTTTAGAGGATGATCATTTGAGTTAATTTGCCTGAATTCCAAATATTATGAGTCTTGTGACAGTATGCAGTATATTCGTGTGTGTGTGTGTGTGTGTGTGTGTGTGTGTGTGTGTATTTCATTTTCTTTGACAGGGATCTCCCACTCTCACTCTGGTCTGTGGGCAGATTCCATACTTGTCTCAAGCATAAGTCAAGGCAATTTAAACTCTTTAGTGACAGTCTTGTTGATTTTGATCAACAGATTTTATACTGTGTAATTATTTTACTAATTTGAATTTTGAATACATTTGTATTCTTCCTTTAGCTACCACTAACTATTATAGTAAAATATAGTCTAAGATGAACTATTCATAAATTGTTTCAGCAATTGTCGAAAACTTTGGAGCAATGATTTTCAAAATGCAGTCCCCCATCACCAGTTTCAGTGCCATCTGGGTACTTGTTAGAAAGGCAGATTCTCAGTTCTCAACTATAGTTTATTGAATCAGAAATTGGGGTGGAGACCAGCAATTTGTGCTGGAACAATTTAATAAGCTGTTCAGGTAACTTGACTGAACTAAATGTTGAGAGACAATACTGTATAACATCAGAGTTGCAGGTACAGAGTAAAAATAGAATGATTTACTACTCTATAATAAGCCCAAACAAATTGACTAAACATGATTTCATTAACAAACTATCCTGTGACAGAATGGACTTCTCTTTGCTCACTCATTCAACATAACTAGGTTTTGATGATTTCTTAAATGTTCATCATATATTTAATATTTAATACAGGATGACTCTGACATGCTACCTATTAGTAGTTTTCCAGATGATAGTTTTAGTTATTTCAGAGAAAAAAATTAGTTCTCAGCAAAGCTCCAAGAAGATGCATGTTAACTTTAGTATTTGAGAAATATTCCAAAGTAAGGATTAATGGTACTATCATAATGACTGAAAATTGTGGGATTACGCCACTTGAAAACAATCTTCTCTCTGTCGTTTGTAATTATCTTCATATAACTTGGAAAAAGGACCTGAGAAATACTGTCAGATAGTATGTAGATTCTGACTATACTAAATACATTGTAAGGCCCTTACATTATTTTTAACAAATGCCATTTTATTATGCTGAAATGCCAATTCTCTTGGCAAACTTTTATTGATCTCTGTTGCCAAAAAGAAGAAAAAGAAAAGCGATAATGCATGATAGAAAGAGATTTGGCTGGGAAGCTGGAGAATGCAATATCGAGGCCTGGTTGTGCCACTGACTGATAGTGTATACATGTAAATGAGGTACTTAACCTCTCTGGTTTCAGTTTCCTCATCTGGAAAATGGAGAGGCTGAATTAGACCTCCAAAACCCTGCTTCTATTAGCTATGCAATTAACTATAACATTCTTCACTTTGGTTTCGTTGTGGTGGAACAAACATAAACACATGCAGCCAGTTATTTTTTCCCATGAGTCTGCAAGTAATCCAGGTGGCTGTGCTGACCTGCTTTGGGTTTAGCTAATCTCAGTGGGACTCACTGTTGTAAGACAGAGTGGCTGGAGCTTCTCTAGGATGATCAACTTGTGGTTTCTCCTCCTCCAGAAGTTGCCTGGGCATGTGTATGTGTTTGTGACAGGGTTCCAAGAGAACAAGCAGCAGCCAGCAGGCTCTTGAGGCAGACGTTCTGAAATGGTACAAGAGCACAGCCACCACACTCTGTGGGCCAACACAACTTAAAGCCAGGCGGATTCAAATGGTGGGGAAATAGACTCCACTTCCAGTGGAAGAAGTTGCAGTGACATTTCAAAAAATGTGCTACACAGTGAAGAATTGGGGCTGCTTTTGCAATCAGTCTACTTTCCTACCTTAAAATACTGTGAACTATCAGGAGATTCATGAATACAGTGCTATAGGATGCTCACTGTGGAGTGTTTCAGATATAGGGAAATATTTAGAAAAATGGAGGATGCAGAAAGGATATAATGTATTTGTGAAAATTGGAGTAAGCATGTTTTAAGCAAGGCTTCTCTTTAATTATTGTCTGAGTTTCACATAAAGTCTGCTTCATCAACTGGATAAATATTTGACTGCTGTTCAGTAAATTGCATTAGTTTACTTTAACTGTATGCTCAGCCTTATTCAGGCATCCTACATTAGGCAATGTAGTGTGTAATGCATCTCTGCAGGTGACCAGAGCTATTCTCTGTATGAGGTAAATTAAAACTCATATTTTAAAAATTAAACATTCTTGCACTTCATGATTTCAATATTTAATTATAACCTGTGTCAAGGCCTAATCTCTGACTGAGTCAGGCATGAAATTAATCAAAAAAAAAAAAAGAGGCAAAAGCTTAGCAATGCTTCTACACTGTAAAAATAATGTGGTTTCTTTAGTCATACAGTGATGTTTTTATCCATTTTATGAAGAAGCCCCCAATATCCAGTAAGTTTGTAGACTAAGTCCCCATGTGTGGGGACAGCTCAGAAAAACCTGCAACCTGAAGTGGTGTTTATTAATTTTAGCAGGGAAACAAACTTCCTCTAAAAAATAGATAAATTATTGACCTAGGTGAAAGAGAGAATAGAAAATAAAGTTAACGTGTTGATATCCTAGGTGGAACAAAAATAAAATATATCCAAGTACATGTGTTACTAGCATCATGTTTGCATTGTTTTTATTTTCTATTGGCTCTTCAAAAAGTGCTTGTATGGAAAAAAAATTCATGCAAGTTTTTCTAGGAATATATGCTTACAGAACTAATAGGAAATATTTGTTGCTAGGTTTTTTTCTAAAAGAAATTGCATAGAATTTTAGGGTTATATTAATCAGAAGAGGAATATACCACATTAGAGGAGGAAAATGTAACAAGGTTAGTGGAATTAGATAGCATTATACCAGGGATTTTACAGCAATTTGTACAAGTCACCAAGTCATAGTGATGAATCAGGTAAATTAATGAGGATTATTTCATGATTTTCTCCATCATAACAGTGAACTTAACAAAAATATTTTAAAAGTTTGATAGCATGGATCAGAAGGTTTAACTTGGACTTTGCTAAATTGTTACCTTGGTTAAATGGCTCCCTTCTTGTGGTCATAATATATGAAAAAGTAACAGGTAAACTATATAAATAATAGTTGGGCAGGGAGGCATATTTCATTATGTCAGCATTGGAGGAGTGTGGGTTGGGTTTATGGAATAAGCAAAGGGATGAAATTGTGTATAAACAAGTTGTTCTGAGCCTTAATGTTCTACAAAATCTTGGATTTGCAGAGTGAACTTGTATATAAACAGATTGCTTTTGGATTCTGCAGTTCTCCTACTAACTTTGATTGCAGTTAGTGCAAACACTGAATAGACAAATCTATAGATAGATAGATAGATAGATAGATAGATAGATAGATAAATTCATAATATTTGCCATATCAAATACATATAACAAAAAACTTCCCAATAGAAAATTAACAAAACTTAGCAATTCTCAAAGAAAGAAGTCAAGATTTCATATGAAAAAATATATTCAAACAATGAACTATAATTTCATGCTCCGTAGGTGGACAATAATATAAAATCAGACAATTCTGAATGTTGTGCAAAATGTAGAAAAATAAGAGTTCCCAAACCATTTTGGGAAAGAATTTAGCAATACCCAGTAAATGTGAAGATTTACTTCTCCGCACATCCTGCACTTTCCTATTCTTATACTAGATTGTGTTGTCATAACATTCATTTTAATTGTAAAAAATTGAAAATGATCTAGAGGTCTTTAATATGGTAATACGCTGTGGGAATTCTTATGTGAATTAATATGTGGAGGCTAAAGAAGTAACTTAGAATTGTATACATAAACATAGATAAACAAATCTCTCTCCCTTTTACTCTTTCCTTCCCTCCCTCCCTTCTTCTCTACTTCTCTTCTTCCTTTCCCCCTCTTTTTCATCCTGTCCTTTCCTCCCTTTTCCCCTCCCTTCCTCCCTTCCATCCACCTCTTAAGAGAAAGTGATATAGAATTGCAACTATAATGTGTCTAAAAAATTTTGAGGAAAATATGGCTAAGAAGAGTTCAGTTTTCTTAAAGGTGGGTGTGCTTAGACAGTGGTTATTACCTTATTCGCCACATATTTCCTAACTTAAGAAAAATATTTTTTTCCCAGATTTAATGTTTAGTCCAAATTGGGGAATTATTGACATTTTTATAAAATATTTATGCACAGTGCGTGCTTTTATCTTTATAAACTACACTGATTAACACCTAATCCTCAATTTTTAGATTTAACAGCAGAAAAATTCTGGCTATAAAATTCAGGTGATCTAATGTTAGATGAACCAAGTACCCGAATCAGTGAGAATCGTCCAATCAGATAGTAGTCGCTAATTTGCTTTTTTCTAAATCTTTCGTCATCATGAAATAGGAAAAAAAAAACCAAAACACCTCATTTGTCACCAATTTGTATCCAATAATTTTGACATGGTATATATACTTTATTAGGGAGTGTTACTGTGATAAGTGCTGTAGTAATATATTATCTCCAGGTATTTATAAAATCCTGTGAGCAGTGCATCATACCTGTTTTGTATATAAGAAAACTAGTATTGAAGTGGTTAGCAAAATGACCTATGTTCACATAAGCAGTAAGTGAAGAGGTAGAATTTTAAGCCTAATATGTCTGATCTGAAAGTCCATGCACTTAACTAAGTCCCAGTGTTGTCTCCCAGTATTAATTGCATTATCAAAAATAAAGCCCTCTACTCTAGAAAAATAGAACATTTCTACTTATCACATGATGTTGGAAATTTCTAGTGCCAAATTCTAAGACAAACAGTTTATGAAAGGAAAAGGAAAAGAAATGAAAGACATAAAATAATAAAACAAAGGGGCCAGCTCTTATCAATGCAACAGTAAAGGCACAACCTTTCCACACCTTTGTCATTTCCTTTCAAAAACATGTTGCTCAGATTGTGCTTTCATAGTGTCTCTGACATTCAGATTCATACTCAAAAATACCTACATTTATGAACAAACTTTTGCAGTTATTTTGTTTGCAATTGAAATAAACTTCAAAGTGACAAATATTCATAACATTTCCTCTTGCGTATCTCCAGGTTAAGGTCAGAATCGCTGCTTCATCTCTTTTCTTTGGTGACTTGCAAACTGTAATTTTAAATCTCTGTGTGTTTTTTTTTTTTAACCAAAGCAGTTTTGTTTTTTTTTTTTAATTTACAGTGAAAATACAAATTTTGGTGCACATGTAGGGTCAGTACTTCTCCAATTTTACATGCTTTCTATTGGTGGTTTGGGACAAAATAGGGGTTGTCAAAGCAAAGTTAGTGGATTGCAGCCAACATTAAAAAAGAAAAATAAAGGGAAAATTGAATAAATATCTAAATGTGTGACATGTCATAAGGGTGCATAAGGGTATTGTTTCAGATGTATGTGTCTGAAGTTCAATATAAAAGTTCCTTACTTTGTACCATGGTCAAATGTTGAAAAGCCAGCATGTTAGGATTAATCACATCTAATTGGAACATTTAACTCTATTTCTATCAGGTAAAATCATAAGCATATCCTCAGACCAATGGACTACTATTCTTTGGAGATACTTAATCATTGACTGAAGAAATCTAATTAGGAAGCAAATAGAGATTTCTCATTTGTTCTAATTTCTATTTCCCCCATTTGCCAAATAGAAACAGCTCTCAAATGGCTGTCCTAATTGCTGACAATACAGTCATCTTTTTTCAGAAACTTGAATTGTTATTAATTTTTCCGCTCAATTTTAGTCTGTTGAATGAAGAAAATGTAGTTAAGTCAATTGTTTGGTATAATATGGAAAACAAAATATTGAGAGGTTCTTTGTCATTTTTTGGTTAATCATTTTTGACTTCAGGGCCTGGTGTTATAACAATTAGAATTATCATCTAAAATTCTCATACTAATTAGTATGTTGACTATTTAAAGCCAGTAGATGTGGTAGTTATCCTTCTGACTATAAGAATCACCTAAGGAAGGCATTCAAAATATAACTCCAGGCCCTTCCCTTGAGCCCTGATTCTGTTATGGGGTCTGGGAACTTGTTTATAAAACACTGGATGATTGTTAGCATAAGGTAAGCTGAGAAAAGTGCTGCTTCTCATGGTATCCTCTTAAAAAAAAAGGTCCTTTGAAAGCACATATTACATCATCCCATTTTACAGGTGAGGAAACTGAACCCTGTATAAATTTAGCAGCCTACCTCCAAGTTACCTAGATAATGAGTTGAGAAGCAAGGATGCATGCTTAGGGATCTCAACTGAAAAGTCAATTCCTACCACAGGCTGCATCTGGTAACTAAGCCAACCAATTACTCAAATCCTCTTTTCCAATCTCCCTTTCTTAAACTCCTAAGCTCTGGCTTCTGAGGCAGTCTTACCACCCCACCCCTTATCTTTCAGCCTTTCCCCACCCATTTTCCTCGACTCTTCTTGTTATCCAAGAGCTGGTTTTAGAGGGAAGAATACCTTATACCTCTTACAAGGAAGAAGAGGCCCTTTAAAATCTTCAATATGGTTTTGGTACAGGTAGAGGAATATGCAGTACGGGTGGAAATTCTGTAAACTTTCCTCCTTCCTCCAATGTGGTTTTGGCTGCTAAAGCTTTGGCTGCTAATGCTGCTGATAGCTAGAATTTTACCCAGTTGGAGAAGTTTGACTCTGATTCAATAAACCTGAAGACAGAGAAACACTGGGGGCAAGTTGTCATAATCTTTTTGTTATCATAATTGAAGAACTGTTGTCATAAAAACAGACAACATAGGAGGTAGAGTGTTTTCAAATCTGTGCAATGTTCAGTACATTCATTGTTGCTCAATCATCACCTCCAGTTAGTTCCAAAATATTTTCATCCTCTCCAAGGGAGCACTTATACCCATTAAGCAGTCATATTCCATTAATCTTCCCCTGAGTACCTGGAAGTTATTAATCTACTTTCTGTCTCTATGGATTTGCTTATTCTGAATGTTTCATGTAAAGGAAATCATCAAATATGTAACCTTTTCTACCCGAGTTTTTTTGCACTAAGCATAATTCCTTCCACTGTCATCCACATGGTAGCATGTATCCAGACGTTATTCCTTCTGTTCGCTGAATAATATTCCATCATATGGATATATACCGTCATTTGTTTTTCCATTCATCAGTTGATGGGCATTTCGGTTGTTTTCACCTTTTGGCTACTGTGAACAATGCTGCTCTGAACATTTATGTACAAGGATCTGAGTACCTGCTTGTCCTCCTTTTGCCTATAAATTTAGTGGAATTTCTGAATCATTTGGTAATTCAATCTGACTTTTTGAGTTGGAAATTTGGTGGTTGCCAAATAGCTTTCCATAGTGACTATTCCATTTTACAGTTCCATTTGAATGTGTGATGGATTCCAATTTCTTCACACCTTCTCCACTACTTGTTCCTTTGTTCCTTCTTTCTTTTTTAAAAATAGATTTTTTTTTTTGCTCTTGATTTTTAACATTTTAGCCAGTTTCTCCAATGGGTACGAAGAGGTATCTCCCTGTAGTTTGATTTGCAAGTCCCTAATGTCTAATGGTGATTAGCACCTTTTCATGTATTTATCGATCATTTGTATATCATGCCTTCTTTTGAGAAATGTTATTCAAATCTTACATTTAACTTTTAAGCCCTCCCTATCTTTTTTGCACAGAGGCCTGTCTCCTTCATTTGCAGAAATGATGGTGATGATGGTAGCTACCTAATGCCAGGTTCAGTGCTGACCACTTTAAATACTTGCTTAGCCTTAAATTTTATCTAGTTTTATCTTCATTTTATTTTTTTTAAAGATTTATTTATTTTTATGTACAAGCTGGGGTGCAGGCCAGAGGTGTGGGGTGGTGAGAGGGTTCACCAGAGACAGAGTGGGGAGCACAAAACAGGCAGATCAACCAAAATACACTGCTGAGGGGAGCAGCGGGCAAGGCAAGAGAGGTCTGCCATGTCATATGGGAATCTCTCTGGCCAGGCATTGAACTCGCACTGCAGCCACTGACAGCTCCACAGCGCTGAGCCTAACCCATTGTGCCACCAGGGAGGCCCTATCTCCATTTTAAAGATTAGCAAACTGAGATCCAGAAAGGTTAAGTTGAACATGATTCACTTAAAGCTGAGAGGTGGAGACTGATTTCAAAGGCAGTTCTCTCTGATGTGATGCTCTTAACCTCTGTGTCAAGGGTCTCCAGACTAACTCATATTGCTTAGATATACTGGGAGACTATTGCTTTAGCTCTCTGCCATCTTATACATTTTAATAGTAACTTTAAGTGACTGAACAGGATGTAATTTCCCACATATTATAAATATTATAGTTTAAAAATGTAATTGTTATATCCCACTTTTAAATGTTTCCAAGGGACTCTAAATGAGGTAGTAACACAGAACACAGAACCACTAGTTTAAAAAATTCATGAACATTTCCTTTTTTTTTTTTTTTGCTTGAAAGTGTACTCATTATATTACTTTCTGGGAATGTTATCATAACATAACTTTTTTATGCTTGAAAGTCTTTTATTGATCATCCACTCATAGTTTCTATCTCAAAATATGAATATGAATTAAAATTGAATTTTAAACAATTTCTTATACTGTGAAGCAGTGTTAAACAGTCTTTCTGCTTGAGGTGCTTTTATAATTATTAGTAGTAGGAAGCTGATAAAGTCAACAGAAATATGTTATAGATTTTGACAAATGATTATTAACATTATAAGTAACTTTGTATTGAAAATGCAATGGGTTGTCATGACATCTTGATTAAAGGGAGATCTGGCAAAATAATTTTTCTAACTTGTTCCTTTGACAACTCAAGGAATTTTAACTATCAAATAAGGAAACATAACAAATTTGTAATGGGTGAAAGGGAAGCCTTTTGGGGAGAGGGGGTTGATTTGGAGGAGCAAATTTGAAATAAGTTGGAGAGGAAACTTGGCTGGTGTACCACCTTCAGGCACCCTAGGGGTGTTCTGCAATAAGTGAAGTTGAAAAAAGAGCACATGGAGAAATAAAGAATTTGGAAATGACAATTGTAAAATGATCCATGCATCCTGTTCTTCGGAGGGGCTGTGTACTTCTAGAGGTTTGAATTGCCATTGTATCTCACCATGTTAATAAGTAAGTGGCCCACTAGTGGACTACAGACAAAATAGCTACTCACTCCAGCTACCCGTCTACTGAATATTTTGTGCATATGGGCTTGTTTAGTTTTTGGAAGAACTGTGCAACGTAGGGTTATGCTTGGTATGTATATGGAGAGAGTCAGTTTTTCCGGATGGTAGAATTTATCAAGTGGTTGAATAAAATTGTCAACTCACTCTGTCACCTTTTTCCTTAATTCTTTATTAGACTGGTATCACCTAAAAATAATTCTATTAAGTAAATCTATTACAATAATTCTTGTTTGATTTTTTCTTTCTTTTCCAACTTTTTGTAATATGACTGATGTTTTTTAACTCACAAGGGCAACAAAGAGCTCAGCTTAAGTATATCTATAATTATTAGATTATGAGCAGAAGAATTGTTTTAAAAGAGTAGGTATTTCATGTCTACCATCTCCCTCTGGCCATGGATTTACTCCTTGGAAACATCAGTGCAAACATGGGTAAAATCTCAACTTGATTTTAAAAGGTGCATAGCTGGGAAGCCCTATTTCAGACTTTGCTAAATTACAAAGTTGTGATTCAGATTTTGTATAGGAGAGATAATTATTTGAAGCTGGGGTTGGAGGGAGTGTGGAAATGACTGCAAAAGCATTTTCTGTTCTTAAAGTGCGATAATTGTAACATCAAACTGCTAAACTGTAAGATAGTTTCATATCTCACAGGGTCAAGAATTCAAATTTTGAAAAAATGTACGATTGATGATATAATTTATTCATGAATTATAAGGTAATGTTAGGTTTTGCCATCATTCTATAAATAGAGTAATAAAAGCACAGACCAGCACCTTTCAGTTACCCTGTAAGTAACTTCATGGTCAGATTTATCTGGTATACTGAGCAGAAAGCCATTTTCTATCACATAATGAAAATATTTGGAAAACCACTAGAGCAGTGAGAGTTATAGAACTCTTAAAACTGTAATTGTTTTATTCCATTATTAGAATGGAAAGTATTTGGAAATGTTTTAGTTTATGGCCCTGTATCCTTTTGAGATTTCTAATTGCCCCAACCCCATTTCTTTAGGACTAAAGTATGATGAAAAGAGAGAATAAGGAAAAGTCAAAAGGAAAACTTCAAAAGGAGTTCTCTGCTTGTGAATACTGGCATTCCTTCGGGTGACATGTTAGGGAATAAAAAGAGTTAAAGTAGATGGAATGACAGTGTTCATAGAAAAACAGTATTTGAATGATTTCTCCCAAAATTCCTAAGTGAATTTTATAAAGGGAATAAAAAATAGAAAATGAGCCCCTATCTGATGGGGAAACTTTTGAAAAACCTTTTAATTTTTTAAAGGTTTCTTGTTTAGACATTTCTGGCTTTTCTTTCTCCTTTTTTCTGCTCTTTCCCTTTTAAAAAACTTCACTACTTTACTAGAAGCTTTACTACAAAAGAGATAGCTTTTAAACATTAAGGTGATGAACCAACTTTACTACTTTTTAGCACATTTGAGGAAAAGGATCTGAAAAGGAGAGCATGAGGGTTAAAATTTATGAGTGGATTTCAGTTATGTAAATTATCTGGACATCCCTTATTGAGACGATGTAAATGTAGTGATGGCTCGTTTCAGTATCCAGCAGTAAGTTTCTGGGAAAGTTCAGAAAAAATGTGAGGCATATTCATGAGCTAGGAGCTCAGAGGAGCGCGCGCGCGCACACACACACACACATACACACACACACACACACACCCCTCAGCATCAGTTTTTATTTGGGAAAAATCCACTTAGTGAAGTTACCTTGAAAGAAGGATAAACACTGGAAGACAAATTGGTCCATCTTGGGACCAGTTTTACAAGATAAGTGAATACTTGTTTCTTTGAATCCAAGAACTGTGCTGCAACCTGACAAATCCTAGGCACAGTGTATCAAACAGCCACAACAGGTTCCTTAGAGATCTCACAAATGACATTTCTTTACGTGCAACTTGATAAGTGTAATTCCCAATCTCCAACTTTTCCTGTATTGCTTCATATCTAATCTAATTCTTTTTTCAAGAATTGTTTTATGCCTCTTAATGTATTGTTGGGAATTTGCTTTTAGGCTCTTGGGTAGCAGGGGGAAAATGAATTGCAATCTAGTGGAGTCTTGACAATATAACCATTACATTGTGAATGCTACAGCCAACAAGGAAAGTAAAGAGGAAGAGAGCAGTGTTTGATTCTGGTAAATTGTTTCTTCCACCGTTTTGCTTTTGTAGAATAAGTGCACTACATGAAATAGCTGTTTAAGATAATCTGTTACTCTCTTTACTCAATGAAAAGCAAAAGTAAATAATTCAAATTTTGTAAGACTTGACGTCTCTGTGAGCATCATTTGCAAGAAGAGACAATTGTTAACTTGCAAACAGTGATTTGATACTTGATGATTTAATATTTAAAAAATTAGACTTCCCAGGCAGTAATTATGAAATGTGTCCCTGTCATTAGGAAAAACTCTCAGCTCTAACTGTTACTGTGGAAAAGTTTATGCTTTCACATTTTTAGGGCCAGAGAAACTACTGACAAAAAATGAATTTCAGTTTTTGAAACATTGATTTTTTATGGTTGTTAAGCCTTAGTTATGGGCATACTATTTAGAAGCATGCATCGTTACAGTTCAATGAAAAGAAAAAAATCTTGCTATGAACACATAGCCCAATGAATATTATAAAATGTTTCATTATTTGCCTTATCAAGTCACTTTGCAGTTCTTATATCTTGAACCATGCATAGACAACTTAAAGCCTGCTTGCTTTCTTGTCTACCTCCTCCTCGCTTTCCCCAGCATTGCAATTGGTCTCTGGTCCTCCGTCCTTACCCTTAAGTCCTAACTATCTAGTCGAAGATGGTGGACATTATCCACAACTCCATAATGGAAGTGCTACAGCACAATTATTCCTTGCAGGGGAAAGTCTAAATCTTTCCGGTTATGAAAGAAAAATAACTAGAAAACATTTAGGGTTTTCTTGCTAATATTCCCGACCTCTCAGAACATTATGCCTGGGTTAACACATAAAGGTATTGCTGATTTATCAAAGGTGGGAAGAGCAAAGAAAGAAAGTGGGCAGATGAAAGAAAACATTTGGTCATATCACCCCTACACAAAGTAACATTTTAAACATTTATTAGCACTATGTTGTAAACTTGACTGCTGCTTTAAAATATCTTCTAAAATTGTATACACGTTTAAGGAAAGAATTTACAAAAATATATAAAGTTATAAAAGTTGAAGATGAATAAGGGGCTACAATTAGCATCGTTTGAGTTAAACTTTATTTTAAAAAATTGTTGAAAAAGTATGAACGGTTTAAAGATCTCATTTCTGTGTCAAATTATTGCTGTCCCAATAATAATAATATTGATAACTAGTATTATTGACTAGTTACTTTGTGCCAGGCGCTGTTTTATAATCTTTATAGGTTTATTTCAAAATGCCAAAATAAATAAATGGTCATTATGCTAAAACACTGGATTTGGGAGGCTTTCATGTGACATGTGTTTCTCTGGTGGTTTCTGAGATAAGAACCTTGGCCTCATGGGGCAAAGGTCAGTTTGTGAAACTTCTGGGTGTATCATTAATGAATTTCACAAAACTGAAGTCAAGAGAAACACATCTTGGTGCTAGTCTTCAATGCCCATGCTCATCTTTTAAATTCTTGAAAACATTGTTATTCCAGAGATGAAGTGAATTTTTTTAGTGTGACTACTCCAACTGGGTAGGCATCTGTTAGTAAATAATTAACATGCTGTAATCCAGTAATCCCATGACCTGGAGAGGAATGCAGCAGGGTCCTCCCGGGAATCCTTGTCTGTGCTAGTTTTGTCACTCCTTTGGATCTGTGGTCCTGGACTGTATTTCCTTTTCCATAACCAATTTTCAAGATACATGTGTTTCTAGAATTTAGACTGGACACACAGTCCTGGTATGTATCATTTGCCTAATCCTTCTAATAACGTGAAAACTGTTTTGGGGGGCATTTAACGATCTTTTAAATTGCAAGAATTTAACTTGAAAATTCTAACATGTAAAGAAACAAATGATATAAAGATATTCCTTTAGAATATCAAAAGGAATTTTCTTGTAGATTTCTTTTTGTTTTACAAGATTTATTTATTTATGCATACAAGCTGGGGTACAGACCAGAGGCATGGGGTGGCAAGAGGGTTCACCGGAGACAGAGTGAGGAGCAGCACATGCAGATCGACGAAAATACATTGCTGAGGGGAGCAGTGGGCAAGGTAGAAGAGGTCTGCTGTGCCATGTGAGAATCTCCCGGGCCGGGTGTCGAACTCATGTCACTGCTGCTGACAGCCCACAGAGCAGCAGCGGTTAACCACTGCGCCACCAGGGAGGGCTCTTGTAGTAGATTTCTATATGGTATATCCATTGCCTCAGATACCAGGGGTTATCGAGAGGTAAAGTAAAATGGCCGGAGTGTATTTGTCATTTTTTTAAAACCATCAGACATCCAATAAAATGACAGGATTAGTGTAGTATCTGTCTAATGGAAAGGAAAGTGAATTTGGAATTAAATTGAAAAAACTAGGAGGTTTATTTTTTATTGTTGCACTTCTCAGTTTTTTCTCAGGAAGATAACTATCAATTAAATATTTTGGTGAGCAAATACTTCTTACTCTCCTATGAGAGTTAGTTCATAAGTTTCCACAACCAGTTATTTGAAACAGTACATTCATACTATTATTTGCTTTAATCATTTCAGAAACAAAAAAAAGGCAAATAAAACAATAGCATTAAAATTGAAAACCAGTTTTTCTTCATCACTTAAATCATGCTGTGTTGATTGGATACTTTAGACTGCCTCTTAAATTTAAACTTGCTCAGACTTTAAAAGAGATATGTTGGGTCAACCTCCTTCTCCCACAGCTAAATCCCTATTTCCATGCCTTCTACTGAGTAACATAAATGTAAGTTATCAAAAACAATCAATGCAAGGGAAATGGGTTGTACATTCCTAGTCTCAGGCCATCTCAGGAGCAGGGGATAGTATCACTTTTACCCAAAAACACACAATGAATGTGGACTAGATTGGGCAATGTTGGTACATCTGCGTTTTCAGTGTTGGAAGTTTATTACTGAGGAGTTTTTCTCATCTGCTGCCTCATATTTTTGTTCAAGGAAAAACACATGGCTGAAAGACTAGGGAATCTAAATAGAAAAGTTAGTCTGCTTTCCCCTATTGTTAGAGATAGTTCTCTTTGGATCTCTTATGTTTCTGAAGAGACACTGTCTGCCTTTGTTCCACACGACCTCTGTAAGGAGCTTATATGTGATTATAAGCCAGAAGGAATAAGACAAATATGGGGTGGTTTCATTCATGCGTAAAATGTAGAGAAACAAAGCAAAGAGTCAAAGAAAACCAAGCCGAGAACAAACTGTAGAAATCTGTCAGAAATCCCCCTCCCAGCGGGAAGGGGGAGCAAGCAGGATCTGGGGTGCAGTGGACTACAGTGGAGGACTGTGGGTGCCTTAGTGGTGAGTTTGGTGAGGTAACATATACCTGAAGGGTGTGCTCCTATACCTTTGATTTACATACAGTATTTTAAACCAGTTACCTCAATTAAGATTTATATACAAACATTTATACACCAACAGCATTGAAAATATAGTATTTCCTTCTGTGACAAAGGTCAGGCAGGTTTATTGCTCATTATCGAAGATTTCTGTTCTCTAAGAATAAGGTTCCTCTTTTGTAACAGCCTACTGTGTACCTAGGCCTCACCTGTCCCACTTTTCATTGTTCTGTGAAACTGAAGTTTAGGAAACTGGCACACTGGTTGATACTCTGGCTACTGCTGTTGTTACGGCAGAATGTTCTTTGTCTCTGATTCAGGAGTCTCTTATCTTCTACCAGCATTTATGAACTTGTGGCAGACTAAACTTAATGTGCTAGTCAGATACATTTCAGTTCCTGACAGTCGCATTGGTGCACTTATGAAACACTGACAAGTATTCTACCATTAAATTTTCTGCAGTAGGGAAATAAACCTTCTACCTGCTGCTGGGACTGCTACGGAATAGCCATGAAATGATCAGATATGCTGTATTTTCCAGAATTTCCATTATTTCCAGACTGCTACACCAGGAAAAAACACTCTCTACTCTTGCAGAATGACTTTTACATCCAATTCTCCTTCTAGTACATCCACACCACATCTGTGCTATCATTTCATTCTTTGCCTTGAAGAATTAGGCAAAAATAAATTTTGCAGATAATTTTACCCACATCTAGATTCTCTTACAAAGAAAAGGCTAGCTAGAGAGGACTCTAGGCTTGCCCTAGGTCGTACTTCATATTTTATTTTAAAAAGTGCTTTCAGTACTTTATATTTTAGCTATGGAAGCACTTTGGGGCCCATTTTCTGTTTCATCAGTACCTGCCTTGCTTTGAATTTTAACAGTGCTCAGCATAATTTCTTTAGTCTATTTTAGAAGCCACTGGCTTGGGGTTTGATTTGTACCTGAATTGAACTACTTCGGCTTATTTATAGTTTTGACTGACTGATCTTACATTTAAAACTCTAATGCTATACAGTTGGCTTATGTAGTTAAAAATTACTGTGACCATTCTTTCTCAATTAATAAAGATTAATTAGATTTGACTTGCTTATAATGCAATTCTCATTTGCATAGAACAAAAGTGAAAGTTTCTCTTTAGGGTCTTAGATGTCAGTTTTTGGACTCTTTCTCAGTTTTACCAGAGCAAATATTTTACCTGAAGCAAACTTCCTTTTGGATTCCTGGTAACTGCCTGCTCACTCAGTTCTCTTGTTTCAAAATTCAACTTTCAGGAAAATTTACACAAGTGTGAATTATTAATAATGTTTAATATTATCATATTACATCGCCTCATGTTCTGCACCCCACTCCCTAGCCATAAGCATGACTTTTTACTGAGAGAAACTCAAATTATAAATATCAGAAAGCTAAGGGAGGAATTTTCAGAGGTTAGGGGGAATATGCCTGGTACCCAGAAACCATACCATGTAACCTCTACTTTTAACTCCAAGCATAATACATGTGACATAAAATAGTCTCCTGCTAAGTAGATACACATATAAATAGGAAAAGTCTGGTTACTATTGGATCTAAGGGCAATTTTGCTTCTCGTTTTAAGTGTTTTATAGGTCACTGAAAACCTCTTCTACCAATTTACTGAGTAACCTTTCTGTAATAAGATCTCACCTTGTCTCAATTTTTCCTTCTATAAAATGAAAATACTACTAGCTGCTCCTATTTTTAGGATAATCAAGATTAAAAAAAAAGCTTTGGGTAAGAATGAAGTATAATTTTTTAGGTTGGCTCCCTTCTAGGGGAAACTAGCACTTCTTGTGTGAAAAATAGGAAAAAGACCTTTGTCCTCCGTTTGTGCTACAGTATAGCTTATGGTGCCTGCACATTAGGCAGGCTTGATATTTCTGAGTTTCTTAACAGGAAACTATATTCCTATCTGGAAGGCCAGCCCACAATGGGAATACTTACTCTTGAAACTGAGAATTCAGCTTTTGATAACTTCATAGACAACCTGTTCCATCATGTATTTTAAGGTTCAGTGGATACCACAGAGCAGTTATTGGCAAAGATCAACAACTAATGTGAAATGAATGATCGATTCTCAGGTATGCAACTTAATTGAGGTCACTGTGGAGAGACTGCACAGTATAAATGGTTAGGCCATGATCTCTGGAGTCTGACAGCTGATCACATTCAAGGTATCTATTTGCTGTGTGTTCTTAAGCAATCCACTTAGTCACTCTGTGCCCAAGTTCCACCCACTATAAATTGAGAATGAGAGCGACTACTTAACAGAATTGTCTGAGGATTAGAAGACAGAAGATTATATATTATATATATATATATATATGAACTTAGTGCATAGTGATCACAATGTAAATGTGTTTAAAATAGTAATAATTGAAAGGTAATAATACAACCATAGATTAACCCTAGTAACTATAGAATAATCGATAAACACCATAGAACAGAGAATGAAGTTTTCAATATGAACCTGATTCCCAAAGAAGCATAGTTGTAAAATCAGATATTAAAAAAAAAAAACCAGTGATAAATCAACATTAATTGATCCTCATAGTGAGCCACAGCCCTCCCGCCCTTTGAGTTAACAAGAAGAAAGAAAATTTATATTAATGACTTTTACTCTATAGTTTTTCTAAATGTAATAAAAATGAACATGAAATGTTTTCAACTTGTTGATAATTCTCATACTGCTCTTGTATCATTTTCCTGTAGGAGATATTATATTTTACATGCCTTTTATTGTGCTACATAGACTACAAATGCCCAGTAAATCTATAGATGTTCATGACCACTCATGCAGAAATGAAATATTTAACAACAAAAATATCCTGTATTTGGGAAGCTATTTGCTGACATCTCTTCCTCTAATATTTGGAGAGCATGCAAAATGATTTATGCACAGGAACTTGAAGGAAATGCTTCCATAGTGACTTTTGGAATATTTTGAGAATACTGCTAATACATATTTTAAAACTGCTTTCTACTGTGAAGTTTTCATTTTTTTTTTTTTATCATGTAAAAGCAGATTGGGCAAACTAATCCTCTGGAGGAACTCCTTAGTTCATCTCATCAAAAACAACAAGAGGATATGGGTGTCTCTTTTTTATAATAAAGCAGCCAATATGTGATATGTATTAATTATGGTTATTAATTTAACTTTTGTTAAAGGAAAGATTAATTATAATGCTTTTCTTGTAAAACAGCCCTTCATTACTTTCAACTAATACTAAACATTTGCATTGTAGAAAATTATTTTGGTTTAATCAGAGCAGTTATTAAAGGAAGTTAAGCATTTTTTAAGTTTAAAATAATGGTTTCCTTTTTTTTTCAGAGATTTATTTATTTTATGCCTACAAGCTGGGGTATAGTCCAGAGGCATGGGGTGGTGAGAGGGTTCACCAGAGACAGAGTGGGGAGCAGAACAGGCAGATCCACAGAAATACACTGCTGAGGGGAGCAGCGGGCGAGGCAGGAGAGGTCTGTCTCACCATGTGGGAAGCTCCCGGCCCTGCTCTAACTGGCATTGCTGCTGCCGACAGCTCCACAGCACAGTGCTTACCCGATGCACCACCAGGGAGGCCCTAGCTTCCCTGCCCTAGCTTCCCTTTTTGTAAGAAAACCCAATGTATGAAAAAGATGATCCAGAGAGTGACAACTATATTCCAAGTGATTTTTTTTTACTTTCAAATGGGTTTATTTAAATAGTCTCCATATCACATGTCACTATTAATATTACATATCTAACCTTAAGTTTTAGATTTATGTCAATGAGAAATTTTGACTTATAAAAATTTAATTTGTGTTTAACTTATTTGGGGTAAAATAATGAAAATTCATTCCATGTATGTTTATTTTTCAATTTTTTTTTCATGTATCTTTAAAACCTAGGGGACAGAAACAATTTAGGATGTGTTGAAGAATTTAAATTTATTTTGGAGGAAATTGATGTGTTCGGTAGGTAGTACTTCCAGTCACAATTATTATAGCATGAGACATTTTTATGAAAGTCAGTATCTGCATATGTGTATTTTACACACTTTAGAAGATATATTTGTTTTTTGTTTATTGAAATAAATTACTATCAACATTTGGTGAAATTATTAATAAACAGACATTTTGACAGATTACATGGCAAAAATCATTTCTCTCCTGGCTGATAGCAGTCTCAGCCAAAACCAAATTGTATTTGGAGAACATTTAAGAGCATATAACATACAAAAACAACTTTTGTTTCTTGTATCTATTAGTAAGTTGACCCAAATTCAAATATGTAAAAACTTAGTTAATTGTATTAAAACTGTAAGAATTAGAACCCAACACATGATCATAGTTAACACTATTAAGTGTAGTTAAACTATACAGCAGAAGACTGGAAGAGTTAAACTTTGCTTTATTAAGTGACAATTCACTATATTCCATATTGTTGTGAAATTTCTGTTTTTGTCTTGAGCTTCATTCTGTGACTAGTGTAGGACTCCTTGTAAGTTGACTTTTCCAGAATTTCTAATTGACACACCTAAGGAAGGAAAGTATAACTACATGTCTAATAAATCATATTAGAAAGCAGTATTATTTTGTGTTTTACATATGTCCTGATAGCAACTTGTTCTCTCTTGAGACATGTATAAGGTTGTCGTTATCATACTTTTATGACCCCAAATCAGAATGCAAGTTCTTAAAATATGATCAACTTGTTTCCACGTACAAAACTGAATGTCTAGTCTGAATGCTAAAAAATAAAATGTGTAAGTAGAATTTTATCCATTATCATTTTGCTTTTCATACTTTTCCAGAGGATGGAAATAATACACATCAGACCTAAAAGTCATAAATTATTATATGATCAATTTCATTTGCTAAATCTGTTAAATTATTAAGAAAACAATAAGTTAAAAAAGCACTTGTGAGATTTGATTCCAATCTTTTCCCACAATTGATAGTTAAAATATTTTCAGAAAAATTTCAGAGCAATCTATATTATTCTCTAAAGTATTTTCCTACCTACTCTTCTTAAAATGTCACTTGATAACTTAATTACAATTGGATCAGATTTACACTATATTTATAAAATAGAATATGACTTGAAAAGTAGAATGAAAAATGGTATTGCTGTTTTGGTAATAATTAAGCTGTCCAAAATAGTACATTAAAACATGATTAAAAATGAGAAAAATTAGGGCCTCCCTGGTAGCACAGGGGTTAAAGTCTCAGCACTATAAAACTATTGCCAGCCACTGTGGCATGAGTTCTATCCATGGCCAGGGAGCTAACTCACATCATGCATCAGACCTCTCCTGTATCACCCACTGCTCCCCTCAGCAGTGTATTTCAGGAGATCCGCCTGTTTCTCCCACCTGCCGTCTCCCACCCCCGCACCTCTGGCCTATATCCTAGTTCTTGTATGCATAAATAAATAAAAATAAATCTTAAAAATGAGAAAAATTAGAAACTGAAAACAGTAGAAACTATTTGTCCATTTGCCGCTTCCTAGGAGTAAGGCTAATATTATAAGTGGGGCTATGCACATCATAGCTAGATTGTTTTTTCTAACTGGAATTGATTATTATGTAATTGTTTTGTGTATACTGTTACAGATTTTATTACTTTTCAAGATTCTCATGAGTTTCATAGTGTCTTTCCTTGGGGGAATATACTTGTTTACTTGTTGTATGATTTGAGCATTACTTACGTTGGCCAATAAAGTAAACATAAATGATATATGCCACATCCAAGTAAATATTTAAAAGCCATTGTGTTATGGTTCTTGCTCTCAGTTTCCTCTCTCAGAAGAACAACAGATTGCAGATGGAGGTTGCTCTTTCAGTTTAGATCTTTAAGTGGGGATGAGACATAAGACCAGGGCAGAGTTGCAACCAACCCACAGAAGCAAAATCTTGTGGTTATTTTGGAATGATTCATTACTGCAGCAAAACAAAATTGTAATTTTCTATTTCTATATGCACAATTGTCTTTTAAATATTGTGGAAGCCAGTCCCTAAGATGCTCCCTACTGACAATGATTCTTGTCTCCTGGCATTTACTCCCTGTGTATCCCCTTCCATGCCAATGGAACTGATGTGTGTAACCTAGAGGACACGGCAGAAAAAAGCAAATGTGACTCATAAGATTCAATCATAAATGACATTGTCACTTCCATTTTGCTCATTCCTGGCTTCCTCGTTATGGAGGAAGCCAGATGCCATGTCATGACAGTCAGGCAGCCCTTTGTGAAAATGACCAGAGACACCCTGACAGTAGCCAGCACCTGCTTGTCCATCATGGTGATAAGTCACTTTGGAGGTTCGTTTTCTAACTCAGGCCAACATCTTGACTACAGTCTCACGAGAGATCTTGAGCCCCTACCACCCAGATATACCTCTCCTAACCCACCAGATTTGTGATGCACAGAAACTGTGAGAATGCATGCTAATTTTTTATTACACATGATTAAGTTTTAATATAATTTGTTGCATAGCAGCAAATAACAAATAAAAGTGGTGTCTCAAGAGACTTCCACTTTGGAGTGTGTAGCAGTACTTCCAAACAGATCAAGTGCTTCAGCCAAGAACAAGCTTAATATAATGCAGAAGACATCTGCTTAAAGACACTGGAGAGCTGCTAAGGCAACTGAGACTAGAAATGCCAAGATTCCAGGGAGGAGGGACAAGTGAGTTAAACTGATTCAGCCAGTATTTCCCTACAGGAATTTGCTGATTCTGGGCATAGAATAAATGTCTGAAAACCCAGTCTTTTGTAGGTTGAGAAGCCCAAGAAACTTGGAAAGATTTTGGTAGTGTTACAGAAGGAGAAAGATGGAAAGGCCAGAATCCTAGTCAGCAGGAAGGACAGAGTACTGAATATGACTGTAGCCAATTTTCTCTCAAGCCATTTGTCAAATTCTTGAGTTGTGTGGGGCAGGAGGCTAAGTAGCTAAACAGAAATTTTCTGAAAGCAGAATGGAACTTCTGGAGTTTGTGGACGAAAAAAGATTATAGGTCAGTACCTGTAATGGGAAGGATCCTGATAGACCACTAGACCATTGGAACTCCTGGAGGGTTTTGCTTTAAGAGTTGAAGCAAACCAGAAAGAGAGGGAAACTTTCCAAAATTTCTATACATACTCAATTCTGTTCAGCTTTGAAATCAATAAGGTGATAAAAAAAAAAAGACTATTCTATCTTCTTAGCTGAGAAAGACAAATTAATCAAAAATCTCAGCTATTTTTTAAATGAAAGTGGTATTTAATTTAAAAATTACCGTGCATATTAATCTAAGGAAAAGTCTAAAAGTGGCCTACAGATGATTCAAATATTTGAATATTTGAAACACTGAGTTAGGCAAAGGAGAGGCAACAGGAGAGAGTTCTGGGGAGGGACCTGTCTACAGATTTTTGAAAGGATTTTTCTTTTCTACTGCTTTCTAAATCTCTTTTGTTGCAACCCTCTATAAAGTGCATCCCCTCCTCCGGACAAATTATCACACCACTCATCTTGATTTTTTCTAGAGCATTTACTACCATTTGAAATTCTCACATCTATATCTTTGTTTACTTGGTTTTTGTTTACCTCTCCAATTAATATATAAATGCCATACTAAGACAGTAAACTTGCTCTTCTTCAAACATACATGAACAAAAAATAGATGGACATAAAACAGTTACAATAACAAGTACAAGTCCACCAAATACATGTCCCAAGCTACCTTCTAATTCACTAATTGTCTCTTTAACAAGGTCAAGTCTAAAGTTTATCCTATTAAGAGATTAACAAAATTTTATTTCAGTGATTTTAATTTTATTTCTTTCATTGTATATAACATATATATAAGTATTTATAACTGTTGCTTTGTATCCTTCTGTTCTTGATTCATATTTACCTATATAAAAGAGAAGGAAGCATCCCACTTTATTTTTATTTTTTTTTTAAAGATTTATTTTTTATTTATACATACAAGCTGGGGAACAGGCCAGAGGTGTGGGGTGGCGAGAGGGCTCACCAGAGCCAGAGTGGGGAGCAGAACAGGCAGGTCAGAAGTACACTGCTGAGGGGAGCAGCAGGCGAGGCCGCGCCATGTGGGATTCTCCCCGGCCGGGCGTCGAACTTGCATTGCTGCTGCCGACAGCTCCACAGCGCAGCGCTTAACCGCTGCGCCACCGGGGAGGCCCCAGCATCCCACTTTAATAGCAGTTACATTTTATTTGGAGAACAAGCAAGAATTAAGTTAACAAATATGTAAATGTGGGCATTTAAAATAATAGAGCTTTGGAGAAAATCAAACTGGGTAATGGAATGATTCCCTGGAGGAGGGGAAGCACATTGTGCAGAGAGACAGCAGAAGAGTTTTCAAAGCAGAAGAAAACAAAAATCCTCTCAGGCCATAGACCAGGTATTATTCTAAAACCTCCCCTCCCTCTTCCCCCACCTCCAATACCCCAAGCTCTCTTTGACTGCTGGCCTCTCCTCAGGTCTGATTTTCTGCTGTTAGAAGAGTCGGTTTGCTTCTCTTCACTGGGAGTATACTTAAGAAGTCTATCATGTCTATAATCTAAGTCCCCTTTTTTCTTATAGCTATATAGAAGGAAATAAACTAACCATTTTAAGAAGATGAAAGATTTTGCAGAAAGTATGACCACCTGACCAACCTCTATTTTGCAAAAGAACTCACCAACTGAGAATGTAGTCTCCATGGAAGAATAAGAAACAGTACAAAGATTTAAAATTTTTTATTCCTCTCTCTAAATATAAAAGGTGAATTTAAATAACTTGTCCATATTTTTCAGAGTATTTTCATCATACCTAGGGATTTAAGGTACAAAAACAGTTAAAATACAGATTCCTAGTCCCAAATACAGACCTACTGACTCTGGGGAGGTGGAACTTAGGAATCTATATTTTTAAGTTATCCAAAGTAAAACTTACATATTTGTTGGTTTATTAACCACTATCAAATAGCAACTTTTCTAATTTTTTTTACATTTACTTGTTTATTAAAAGCTGTAATAAAGCATACAGAGGAAGAGACAAATAGGGTGAATTCTGGGGGCTTTCCAAGTGCAGGAACTTCTGTCCCTATGGATTATGTCACTTTCCCAATGTGAATGTGTTTGTCTACTGGGGAGGCAAACCCCATACAATTGGATTATTAATATATTTTTTTAGGTAACACTGGTTTACAACACTATGTATGTTTTAGTGGTACATACTCACACTTCTTCAAATGTATGATACCACACCACACCCACCATCAAAACTCTAAGAATCATCCACCATAATCTCTTGGACCCCCTCTACCTGTTGCCTGTGTTCTCTCTATCCCCATCCTCTCTGGTAACCATAGTTCTGTTGTCAAAAACTGTTTTTATTTGTGTCCATTTTCTTTATATTTCGATTGAGGTAACATTAATTTACAACACTGTTTAGATTTCAGGTATACAGTTTCTTACCTAACACCCACCACCGAATATATCCAATTCCATCTACCACCAACCAGTGGGCCCTCTCTACTTATCCTCTTCCCCCTTCTTCATCTCTGGTAACCACCATTCTGAGTGTCCTCTTCAATTTCTTTTAACAATTTCTTATAATTTTTTACTTTCTCAGTTAAATTTATTCCTAAATATTCTTTTTACTGTGGTCATAAATGGTATTTTTAAAATCATTTATCTCTGTGCTAATTCATTGTGTTTAGAAATGCAGCATTTCTTGTATATTGATTTTGTAGCCAACAGCTTTCCTCTATTTACTATTTCTAATATTTTTTTTTGTTCTAGTCTTTAGGGTTTTCTATATAAAATATGTTGAAATCTACATATAGTGGCAGCTTTGCATCTTCCTTTCCAATCTAAATATTTTTTATTTTTCTTGTTAAGTCATCTATGTTTAGAATTTATTTTCTACGAACTGGATTGTATGTGGACTAGATAAGAATATTCAATCAAGTGCTAAAATGATTAAGATTAATAAACAGAAAAATTCAGAAGTTTAAAGTGAGATAAATTCTAGAATAATGAGCCATTCAATTTTCCTACTAGAATTTTAATATCCTATGAAAGATAAGGATGCCACTAGTAATAAACATAAATAGATTATTAATATACCCCTATCTTTGATGCATGCAAGATACTTTTAATTCTCTTACATTTTCATAATATGTTTAGATTTCATTTTGAAATCACAGATGACAGGATGTTAGAAGTACCTGGTAGTAGATCTAATTTTCATATAAGCCATCAATAATAGAATAGCACTTTCAGATGTTCTTTTCTTTTAGTGAGATTTAAAACTTTTTAACTAAATTTGATTTTTTGAGAAGTTACTATGGGTCAAATATTGGGTAAACCCCAATAAGTCAATTTAGACTCATAATTTCTCTGAAATAATTTACATTCTAATTAATGGAGAAAGAGATAGTAATACATCAAATGACAAACCTACAGGTATACATTGAATTCATCAAAAGTGAAGTCTCTATTTTTTAAATCAACTTGATCTGACAAAAGTGAGGCCAAAATAATCAGGTCCTTCCTTTACAAGAAAATTACTGTACGATTGTCAGCTCCACATTTTGTTTTGACTGAGTCTAATATTTATCTTCTTAAAGTGTCATGTTTCTTTCTGTGTCACCTAATTTATCTCTAGAGACATCTGTTGTATGTGTGTATAAGTCTTTGAAACCATTAATTTGACAAAAGCTTTTGAAAATAGCTAAAACAGCAGTAAGCCTGTAGGGCATGATCACCTAGTGATTTGGTAAGAGATGGTCCTACATCTCCCTCAGGTATCTCACGGGCTGGGAGTTTTTCTGTTAAGTAGTAGTTTTATTTTTGTTCCAGGGCATTTTCAGGATTCTGTTAGCATTTCCAAATGGGGAATTTATTCATTCAACTTAAACAAGGTGACAGGATGCTCTTATGGGTAAAAGGGCCATGGTTTGTATCCAAACAACTGAAAAAAATGGATTCGAGAAAAACCAGCCTTTTGCAAACTTAAGCAATGAATGGAATTTCAGCTTTAGCAGAGAGGCCACACATTTAAATTTTGTAGAAGCCCTGATTTGTATTTTTAAAAATCACATCCATTTGCTTATTAAAATTGAAAAATAGGGCTCTTGGACTTATGACTTAATTTCTTTTCCTAATAAGGAACATGCAAAACCAGAGGCAGCAGTTCCACCATGAGGCACTCAGAATGGCCCATCTGCAGCGGGCGCCAGGTCCCCATCCCGACTGTCCACATTTCACACCAACCCCCTCTGTTTATATTGCAGTCACCTACCGCTCAGCACACACATCCTAAATGTTAAGTTATGGATATTCACGGAAAGCACTAGGAGGGTATGTGGTATTTCTTTGTCATCTGAGACAAAAGATTTGACATTTCCCTTCAGATAGCATTGACTCAGGTGTTTTTGGGTGCCTTAAATAATGTGAGATGAAGGCAACAGTAAAAGCTAGTGGGGGAAGAAATCAAGTCTTACCAATCCACAATTAAAAAAGAATTTGGACCTGTCAAAACACCTTTCAAACTTTCTCATATCCTCTTTCCTAAGTTATGCTCCCAGAGGAGAATCAGGTGGAGAGAAATACTGTGCTGTCCGTTGCTTGAAGCGGGGTGCAGGTATCAGGGCCTGGGAGTTTGTATCTCTCCCTGTTATGTACAGTGCAGCATTTGTATAATTTATTTCTTCATACATATTTCATTATTATTAATCATCATAAATAAGTAAGTCGCATCTTTTAATGACATAGGGTTTGAAGAAATAGACTGTGTCAGTGTGTGACAGTGCTGCACAGTCATCATTAGGGGGATTTATTATTTTGGAAAAAAGCAAGTTAAAAGACTCAGCTCAGTAGTCCAAAGTGCAATTTAGGGTTTATTGTGCACAAACCTAAAGTGGAAACAGTTCTTCTGAAACTGTTTAACATACATGTAATTCAAACAACCTTCTTTACAAGGCCTTCAGTGCATTCATGCTGGCGCAACAAAGTTCTCTGCCCAAGTTATTCCTTTCAAGCCTCATAGTTTAAGCACCACGTGAATACCTTGGCCATAGGAACTCACTGAAGCAGCAAACACTGAGCTCAGTATCTCTCCTTCAAATAAGAGGATTCTGGGGAAGCCTCCTTTTGCTCCCTTCAGAGGCAATTAATGGTTTTGAATACACCTGGAGATTATTAATTCTGGGAGCAACCTCAAAGCGGCAGGTCACATTTCACTTTGGTCTGGTAAGAAACCAAATAAAGGAGGGATTTTAAAATGTAGGGAATTTTTATTTTAATGTTTTTGCCTGCAAACTGTTCTCGCTTCCTTTGGCAAAAAATAAAAATTTCCAGTCTAGGGAACTTCAATGTATCACATGAATATTGCATTTTTACCTCAATTTAACTGTTTCAAACAGGAAAAAAAAAAAAAAAAGAACTTAAAGAAGAGCCCGTGCCAGGCAGGGTGGTTTGGTTCTCCGGAGTTACCTGGAGAGATGGCCACCGTGGAAAGAGGGCCAGAGCACATCAAGGGATGAGCTCTTTTCAAGGCTACTGTGTGATCACTGACTCATAATCCTACCAGCTCAGCATGGTTTCAGGTACTTTTGATTTCTGGTTTGGGTCATAATTGAAGAACGGACAGAATATATCATCAGTTTTGTAAGGCGACTTCAAACTCTTCAAAAAAATTGTCCTCTCACTTAAAATTTAAATACATATTTCTTACATGCACTGTATAATAGGGTTTACTCTAAATCAATGCTCTCAGCCCTGGCTCAACATTTAGAATCCCTAAGGGAGCTTTTAAAACAGTAGGAATGTCCAATACTGCCTAGTATCTGATTTTAATTGATCTGAGGTGAGACTCAGACATTTTTAAAAGCTTTTTGGATGATTTTAATGTGCAGTTGGGATTGAGAACAACTGCTCTAAATACTTAGGATAATTTTGGAAATTATCCTAATTATTTTTCTAAGTATATTTCACATTTTATTTTATGAGTCTGGGGTAGGGAATTCACTGATACATTGCAATATCTTGAACCTTCATTTGGGAAATTTCAAGGGAATGATTTTTTACATTCCCCCCACCCAGCCTTTCCTTTTTTAGCGTTTTTCTTTCTTTGTCTCTCCAAAACACACAGACACACAAGCATACAAAAACACTTCTGGTTTTATCATTGCTCTTTTTATTTTTTAAAACCTGAATTCTATTTCTGTGACAGTGCCTTATACTTCTTTGGGGATAACTGAAATTTTAATCTTTCTTTTATTACTCCTTTTCTTCACCAAGCAAACATTTGTAGAGTATTAATCAAGAAATATGAATTTTCCCATCATATGGCAAAAGTATGTGGAGATTAACAGTATGTAAAAATGGTACCATTAACAATATTGGAATGTCCACCTAGAGTGAAATAGGGATTTAGGTATCATCTAAATAATGCTGTTTATTATGGGGAACATGGGTATTTTTTCTTACTTGTATTATTTTGATAATTTATTTTTAAGGAAATTTAATGGCCAGAAGTAACATTAATAGCCAAACCAAAGGGAAGGGTAAGATAACCTAGAAATGAACTCTAGATTTCATAAAGAAGAAAAGTCCCTTGGGAGTCATCTAGTTTATTTGCCTTCTTTTTACAAATAAGGAAACTGAAGTTAAGAGAATTACCAGTTTTTAATTGTCATCTCTTTGCTTATATTAAGGGCAAAAACAATTGGCTTCTTCAACAGACAAAAATAGAGTTTAAAAGTTAGAGATGTTTACAATTCAGTGAATAATTTAAAGGGCATCCAAAGGGTTTTGCCACTAAATGTTGTTCTTATAATGGATTTAACATATAATAAGGAAAAAGGTGACTATAGATATTTGAGAATGTTACTATCAACAAAATTAGAAGTATTTGAAAATCTCTTATAACCCATGATATATGAATGTGTTACCATGTAATTATCTGGAGCTCTGCACCTTGAAATAGAGTGAAGGTAAGTGCCTATGATTAGGCCCCATTATATACACAGAACGTATTACAACACGTCTGATCTCAAAATGGGTTTATATTAATAAATACTTTTTATCAACAAATGTATACTAAAAGTAAATATTTGATTTTAAAACTATAATGGTAAAGTACATTTAATCACAAGCATGTTAAATAAATAGGTTCTATCTTTTAAGAAATACTAAAATAAAAACAAGAGATGTCTGATATATGATCATATGCTGATTTTTTCCCCTTTCATTAATACTAAATGCTCAAGAGTATGGTACTATATTTTACCCTCTAATTGAACATTTTAATGTCCACATGACAGAAACTTCAAATATATTGTTACCACAGTGAACATTATTTAAAATATTTTAAACACCCTGCATATCCAGGCAGAGGCTTTATTCAACACTATGAATAAAAGATATACTCGTATTTGCCAGTGAGATTTGGACAAAGAAGATTAAAACTGCTGAGAGACATTGTTTCTTAGTGCTCTAGAATATAGCCAGAATGCTTAAAAGAAATTAATGAAATGGTGTTCATCTTGGAGGACTAAATAAGATGTAAGATAAAATTGAACTTTCACCCAGTCTTCAAGATACTACATATACTAAGATACTCCTGGAAACTGCATTTAATTGCTACCTAGCACCTACTCAACTGTGAATTATTTTCATGGATCTCCGTACTAATCTGGGTGTAGACACAGAACAAGAGAGACCCCTGGATTAACATAAAAATGGAGTTAGAGTTCCTGGCTTATTTTGGTTTTGAATAGGCCCCTGAATCTATTCTTGACTAATCCCAAAAGCCCAGGAAGGCTGGAATTAGATTGGCTCTTGGGAAGAATTACAGCAGAGTCATCAAGAGATAGGGTTTGGGATCCTCTGTATCTGAGTCTTAGTTTGAGCCATACTTTCCTTAGTAATATGCTTTAAGATATTGGTAAAAATAATATTTTTAAGCCTCAGTTTTCTTATTTGTTTAACAGTAATAGTCATATCCTTTTAAAAAGGTTATTGTGAGAAAATTAGATCATCTGGGCTTCACACAGCACCAGCCATATATTTAATGCAGTTATTCTTACTCAGCGTGTACTTTTGTGCATCCATGAGGGGGTATATAATTTGTGGGGCCTAGTAGAAAATGAAAGTGTGTGCTTCCTTTTTAGTCAAAATACAGGAAAAAGTACCAAAATTTGTTCTTTGTCAGTGATCTTTTTTTCAATGCTTCAGGTTTTTTTGTTTGTTGTTTTTTTGTTTGTTTGTTTTGTTTTGCAGATTATTTTCTATGTAAGAAAAATGAAAGTATCAGCATGAATTTTACCATTTTGTATTCAGTGCCAGGTTTAAATGAAAGAAAAACAACAACAACAACAACAAAAACTAGAGTACTTAGCCTATATCCAGATTAAACAAATTTATATCATTTGCATCTCACAGTTCATACATGCATATATGTATTTCATTATCATAGAATATAAAGTATTGTACAAAACTAACAACTGTTTTATTTCACTTTTAATATATGTACATTTTATCAAGACTCTCCACTTTTGTTCTAAGTAAGGAAGAATCTAATGGAAAAGGAAATATGACTTGCCCTATCTTCTCTTTCCTTGCATGTTGTTCTTCTCTGTGTAATTGATGAGCAAGGCAAGTAATGTGAGTATTTAAGTAGGGTTTCTTCGTCATCCCTATTTCTTAGGACACCATTGTTTGTGTTTTTGAAGCAAGTTCTGGCTTGAATAGAAAGTACAGCCTCTTGGGTTGTCACCACCCTGTTTCCTTAGTCATGGGTGTAACACCCTTACCTTATAATCACGTTGAGTCTCATTGAATGTCTACCTGTGGGTCCAACAAATTCTGTGCTCATGAGGGCACTGTGAACACAGTAGGAGAATGGGACAGTAAAGAAAAGAGGACATTCCAATTGAATCCATTTCCTTTGCTCATGAATGCTCTATTGTCTTACTGCTCTTCACTTACAAAACACAGATTCAAAGATAAAATTATGACTTTCTAGATGGCAACAGCAGAGCACTGACCCAAGCAGAAGTCTGAGCGCACAGGTTGTGCACCCATGAAGCCATGTGGACCAGACATTGTTTTATGTGCTGACATACTGTGCTTACTGGAATATAGCCCCCTTGATGTTGCTTTTTTGAGCTTACAAAGAAGTGATTAAAGAGGCAAAAGATAAGAAAATTCAGAGGGTGACAGGTATAATTAAGAAAGTAAAGAAGGAATTTGTGCTGATTGAGTGCTACAGAGCAGTGATTGCCTGGGCCATTTTAGATAGCGTCTTTAAAGTAGGCTTCCTTCCTGAGCTGATGTTTGAGCTGAGACCTACGTCCTACGTGACAGAGAAACTAAACTTAACAAAGACACGGGGGAAGCTTGTTTCTGGCAGAAGACACAGCAAATGTTGTGTTTCCGAGGCGAAAATGAGCTTGGTGAGTTGCATCGCTACTTTTAGTGGCCTGCCAGTGTCTGGACTGAGCACTAGTCCTTTGGCAACTTGCTACTCAAAGTACATTCCTAGGACAAGCAACATCACCTTGGAGCTTGTTAGAAATGGAAGTATTTTATCCTTCTCCACAGATGTACTGAATAAATATTTTTTAGCAAGTACACCAGGTATTTGTGTGCTTGTTGAAGTCTGAGCAGCATTTAGTTGGAAGGTCAGAGTGGCTGAAATCAAATGAGTCAATGGGACGAGTTTGGAAAGGAAGATGGGACTTGATCGTGTAGGTCTTATCAACCAGATAAAGGAGTTTAAGATTCCTTCTATGTGTGAAGAAAACTGAAAGAATTTTAAAGAAAGTGTAGATGGTGCAATGAGTTTGCAAGGTTGAAATCTGGCAGTAAGTGTAAGAGAGGTGTTACAAGAAAACCTGTGAGTAACTAACCGCTTTCCAAATTGTCTTAAGATTTCTTGCTGGTGGCAGCGTCACAAAGCAGCCAGCCACACGGCTCAACCAGGGGTGCTGTTCCTAGCTCGAATAAAACGCATCGCCTGTTATTGAATATATTGCTGCCTTGTTCTGTATTGTAGTTGTCCCTTTTTCCTAGCCAAAAATTCTTGCACAGCATAAGCCAGCTTTTGACCTTCTTCCATCTTAAGGTCCTTGGGAATGCAGTGTTTGCTGATTTGAGAAAGTGAGTTCTCAAATGTGAGTTAAAGACATAAGGAGTTGGAGATTCTTATGGAATTCGAGCTTATCCTTGACTCCCCTTCCTTTTCTTATACTTTGACCACATTAATTTGAATAATGCAGCAATAGGAGAAAAATGCTGAAATGTTAGAAGTCACACCTTAGTTGAATAACAGTATATTTTTAGTTAAATTTTTTCAATGAGATTTGTTTTAATTCTTTGGTAGTGTTTTGGAGTCAAGCAATCAAACATTTGTTCTTTGAGATGTGTTATGAGGGTCCCGGAGGACAGTGCTACAGAGGGGCCCATTTACAAACCATGCAAATGGCGAGCATCATTGTCCCTCTGTGCTTAGGCCTGCTGTCGGAACTCTGTCATCGACATGAACTCAGGGTCCATCCTTGTCTAGAACATTTTAGAAGGTATAGTGCTGACATTCCACCTCTTATCTGGGCCCAGGAGGAGAGGCAGGGTCTTCTCTGCAAACTTCGGTTGTTTGTGCTAATAGTTACAAGGTTTACAGTTGGCAATCCAGTTTATATGACCACAAGGGAACATTTTTTAAGGAAATATGATGATCCTTATGTTTCTTATTCTTGATGTTTCAAAACTTTTTGGCATTCTGCTTACCTTCTCTGAAATAGGATTACAACAGTTTTTTGAATTAGCAAATCATGGTTCAATTAGATCATCTGCATCACAGTGTGCCATAAGCTTTTACTAAATCTAATTTGATTTCACTGCTGCCAGCATAACAGGAACAAAAAAAATTGGTGATCAATTTATTTGGACCTCAGTGCTGAAGTTCCCTTGTTTTTATTAATACAAACTGTCTTAACTTTAAAGCAAAACCCTAATTTGAATCACTCTTTAAAATAACAGGCTCCTTTACATCAGTGAAAAGTTGGTTTGTCTGCATGGATTCACTCTTGAGCACATAATCATTTTAGTAAACTGTGAGCAAGTGTCAAACATTATGTGCTGGAACAGGGTGTCAACTATGACTAGTTTAATAGACGATTCTTCCTGCCCCAGACATCCATCATCTTTCGAGCTGTATCTTCGCCAAAGGACTAGGGATCCTTCCCCTTTCTATTCCAGTTACTAGATATAATAAACACATTTCTTGTGGAAATTTTATCAATGTCAGATTATAACACAAAATTCCTCAGGCATAAGACAATCTTTCAGGTGTTCAAGAGTTTTATTTATTTATTTTGCACATAGAGAAATAGAAAGAAGATTAACACTTCTTCAACTCCAGATAAGCAAGGTGTTACCTTTGTTGATTTTGATGTTAATCTGGCTCGTCAAGATTTTATACCTTAGGTTTTAAAACATAGGGAGCTAAAAATTGAATCTATGAATAAACTAGAAAGAGATAATAGCAACAGAAAAGTAGCCAATCTCACCTTTGTCTATATCATCTCTGTAAAACCCTGGATGAATAAAAGTCATCATGTGCTGTTCACATACATGACAGTCATTCTCAGTTTTTAGATTTATCTCTGCAACTTATCTGACTTGTTAACCTACTGGGCTTCTTCCCATATATTGAGAAATATATTGCGTAGGTCATTTCCCCTCATGCGAAGGTCTAGAACCCTCTTTTTTATGAAGGCAGAAAATCACCAATTACAAGATAAGTTCTGAAATGAGTCTTGCTTAGGTCTGACTAGAAGCCTAGATCCCTTTCTTCATGCCTGGAACCCTGCAGTGATTCAGTTGCTTTCCTGCACCCTGATTGCCTCTGTTGGGTTTCCCAGTGCTGACTGCCTGGTCAAGCAATGCCGGTCAACCCACATGCCCCACAAGCCTAGCAAATGCTGCCTCTTCCCCCTGAGTACTCATATGCCCCTGCAGATTGAAGGTGATCTGGTTTTACACTTAGTTTTTGTTTTGGTTTTTTTTTTTTTTTTTTTTTTGGCTAATAGTACTTGCATACTGTCTGTCTTTTGCAGTTCTAGGCTTATCTTTAGTCTGACATTCCCATTTCCTCACACACAATATAAACCCGGGCCTTTTTCTCATTAGTCTCATTCTCATTAGACTGTCTAGCTATCTGACTGAACTTTTTGTGCTTTGAGTCTGTTTTGGCACATCCTGTTTCTGCCTGTGCTTGAATTATAGTGGGATAGATTGTAAGAAATCTGGTTGTTTATAAATTATGATCCTTAACACAAATGATTAATTTCAAAAGAATTCACCCCTCTCTTGTTGTATATACCAACCCATAAACTATTACACAGAATATGTGATAAAATTGTTACAAAATCTGAATAATAACTTCTATTTTGCATATTTCTATATATGAAGTATTTGCTGAACACTTCGTAAATATTGTTTAATGTGTATAATGTCTTTAGCGTCAACAGAATTCTGTAAGTACAATTTCTCACATAATATATATGAGACGCAAAGAGATTGAAATACATGAAGGCCATAAGCAGTAAGTTTAGGAAACTATTTGATTCTCTATGTTCTAAGTCCAAAATGCATGTTCTGGACCACTGTTATTCATATATAAATTTAACACTAAATATTTCAAGATAGTCTGCAGTTCAGATTTTTAATGATTTACTTTGTAGGCTATTTCCATAAGATTGCATTAAGAAAGTTTTGACGTAGATTATATGCTTTGTAAAAACTCCAAATGTCTAATGGTAAAGTAACAAAATGGATTAGAGCAATTTTATCTAATAACCTCTTGAGTATCATATCTGAGATACTACAAATGAGGCCTACATAGAAAAAGAATACCAGAGCCATTTTTTCACTTTAAATACCAGTCACTTCCAAATACCAGAAAGTAAGTAAACATGTTTTTACTTAAAAAATTTTTAATTATCATTTATTTCCTGCCGATATATAGAAAAAAATCAAGATTTTTTTCTAGCTTATTATTAAATATCAATAGAGACACAATAAGAAATAGAGGTTAATGGTAGGAATCAAGCACTATGTCTAGTACTAGAAGTCAAGAGAAAAGGAAAGTCTGTGGCATTATGTAATTTTCATTGTCTCTCTAAAAAGAAAGTGTGTGCTCCTTAGACATCTAATTAGACCAAATTTATTTATTTTTCCTGATTTTAAGAAATCATTATGAAGGCTCAAGTGTTTTTCATTTGTATTGATGAAAGGAGAAGGATATCATGTTAAATCTTAAACAGAGAAGAGATGACTAATTTTCGATGAGTTCTTATTTGTGCATAAGTCTACAAGAGATGCTTGGCATCTCTTAAAAACATCCTCCCCAAAAGTCTCTAGCTGCATACTTTTTTTTTAAAGATTTATTTATTTATGCATACAAGCTGGGGTACAGGCCAGAGGCGTGGCGTGGTGAGAGGGTTCACTAGAGACAGAGTGGGGAGCAGAACAGGCAGATCGACGGAAACACACCGCTGAGGGGAGCAGCGGGCGAGGCAGGAGAGGTCTGCCACGCCATGTGGGTATCTCCCAGGCCAGGCGTTGAACTCGCGTTGCTGCTGCTGACAGCTCCACAGCGCAGCGCTTAACCGCTGCGCCACCAGGAAGGCCCTAGCTACATACTTTTTATCCTAGAACAAAACTGAAAATTATTTCCTCTGTTCAAGGCTAGACTATAAACTCCTTGAATACAGAAATTGCTTGACTATCTTTCTCATCATTCATCTCTGTCAAATGTCCATCTCCTGGATGGGAGCTGTTATTAAACCAGCCATGTCCCCACAAAGTTAGCTGCTCATCTTGCTTTGTTTTCTTTTTAGTTCCTTTGCACTTACCTGACTTTATATTGAATTAGTTCTTAGTTTCTTCATTTGTTTTCTGAATATTTTACTAGTTAGAAGCTATGTGGACATAAAACTTGTCAGTCTTTTTTAAAGATTTATGCTTAGTTCTTAAAACAATGCTTAGCATACAGTATATCCTCAAAGTAAATACTGGATCGATAAAGGAATAATTTTTTAATGTCTAACTCCAACACAAACAGTTGTATCTAATAGATATTCTATTCTAAATGTGTCTGCTTAATTAAACTGATTTCTAAAACTCTCTTACTGATGAGGAAACTGGGCTTTAAGCATGGTAAATGATTTTCCTCCAGAAAAATTCTTTGGTAGAGAATCTAGAGTAGGAACCCAAGTTTATGCAAATCTTATGTACCACTCAACACTGCTTCAGAGAGCTCTAAGGAGTAGAGTCAGTCATGTTGATTTCTAGTCACACAGCTTATTGGAAAATGAAGCTTAGTGGATCCAGAGAGCTGGATACTTCTCAAATGAGAGTTTTGTAAGTATAGAGTGAAATTCATGAATTATGACATTGGTTATTAACTGAAAGGAGATCCAGAAGCCTTAATAACCAAATATGTTTGATGCAGAATTAATACTCTGTGGTAAAACATGATTTCAAAATATATTTTCTTTCCAAGGTTCAATTCATTGTGTATGTAAGTAGATCGAGGGGATACCTTTTAGGCAGAACTAAAATTTTCCTTAAAAAGAGGCTGGAAACTGTTTCAACTCTTAAAAAAGAGGTGCTTGATGTCTTTGCTTCATATACAACATGAAAAAGATAGTAAGCCTAAAAAAATTGACACATATTGATAATGGCAGTGAATTGACTAGAAATAAATGTATCCTGTGAGATTATTTTTTTTAATGTGCTTCATTGTGGTGGCTGATCCAATGAAGGGGCTGCAAAATGCAGCCCAAACAGCTGAATGACTAGATTTGTTGAATGAGGTCTTTAGTTGTTTATCTGAAAAATAGTGTTTACCAAATATACTTGGTAATAATTTTTAGTAAACTGCATCTTCTGACAATAATTAATAACTACTGTCAACTGCTTCTGAAAGTCTGTTCCTAGTCAGACATAATAAAAAATCATACATCAACAGAGAATGACTCATGATTTCCTAGTGCAGTGGAAATCATATGTGTTACAGAGTCAGTCCAGCCTTGTTTTGATTTTTTTTTTTGTGAGGTAACATTAGTTTCCAACACTGTGTATAATTTAGAGGTATCAGATCACATCTTTCAGGTTTACGTGAGTTTCATATTTTTATTTTGTTACCTCCTTCTGCTTTATAAAGTTGTTCCAAAAAGGAAATGCATGTGAAATATCTACCTAACTTAGGGATTGTCTGATGTAGATGGGACTCAAGAAGTCTTCTATACCCCAGACAGAAGCTCAAAGTTATATGTCTTACATTTGGCCCAAACCAAAGCAGTAGTAAATATTCCTTCTTCATTTATACTTGCCCAGGAGCATGAAATGTCCCTAATTTAGAGATCACTGTTATGTTTCCTAAATCCTCCTCCTGTTTCTTTCACACATTTCATGACTCCACAGCTTCTCTGATGCCCCTCACCCAGCTTTCTTCGACTACTAACAATAACAAAATATGTATGTGATTTTTTTTTTTTTTAACATCTGGTTCATGTCAGTAATTGGATTTATATGGTTGGCGCATGTTAAACACTATGGGCAGCTAGCCATTTGCTTATAGGGAATGATGTTATGATATATTTGTGCATAATAAAAGTTAATCAAGACATTCAACCTTCAATTCCAAATAGGGCTATCTTTAGGGTTGTTGGTGACTCTATTTGAAGACTGAAGAATTAGCTTATCCTGGTCTACTAGAAACTGGAATACCCTTTTGACCTACCAAATTCTTCCCAGTATCTTGATCATGAGTTTTAAACTTGTTTTTGGTGTGTGGTCAAAGTTGCCACAGAAAAAAACTGGAGAAGGCCCTTTGGGTTACAGAAAATATATCTTGGCTAAAATTTGTTTCTGATTCAACTTTGAATTAGAATAAGACTGTACCCTTTTACTGATTCAGGTATAAATTCCTGTCCCTGTCCACTTTGTTATAGGGTAATGGTAAAGTCTTCCAAATAAATCGGGTCACAATCACTTTAGGCCAGAACACCATCCCAGTAGACCCTCACATGATCTCTGCCATTTATCAGCTTGCAGAACCTAACTCTTTTGCAGCGTTTACATTCTATGAACTATCCATGACTTCAAGTCTCTGCTCCAAGTCCAGGCACAGTGTTTTCTGATATTCTTGGTTTTCTAATAGTAAGTGGCCTCTGTGAATGGGTCCAAAGTCTGTTTGATTGCAAACCACAAGATGGCAGCCATCTCCATTTCGGGTTCTGTACTTCTACAGACGGATGAGGTAATATCCCTAAATTAATTTCAGTAACTCTAACATGATTCCTTCTCTCTCTCCAAACTATATGCCCATAGAGATTGAGGTTAAATTTAATTCTCATTTCACAACTTCAAAAGTTACATGTAATGAAAGTTACATATGTCATACAAATCTGTTTTTTTCCAAAAAGATCCAGTCTTAAACAGTCATTTTTCTCCCCAGCTAGAAATTCCAATATCTGTATTGTATCTGTCAAGTCTTTCAAATTTTGGGCATGTATGCTTAGACACCTATCATCTAACATTGGAACAGTCGGCATCTCATTTTTGCACAAAATTCCAACAGTCAGGTGAACTTTCTAGACTCAAGTCTTGAAAGTAATGTTTCATTCTGAGACATAGTTAAGCATATTAATCAACAGTAAAAATCTCAGAGGAATCCCCAAATTGTAAAAGCTTGGACCCAGCAACATCCCACCTTTTTTCCTAGCTTTACTGAGATATAATTGACATGTAATATTGTGTAGTTGAAGGCGTACAGCATGATGATTTGATATACATAGTTATTGTGAATGTCCTTCACGGTAAGATAGTTAACACATCTGTCACCTCACATAATTATTTTTGTTTTATGATGAGAAAATTTAAGATCTACTCTTTTCTCAACTTTCAGGTATGTAATAACAATATCGTTAGATATGATCACTTTGTATATTAGACTCCCAGACCTTATTCATCTTATAACTGCAAGTTTTTATCTTTCTTCAAAAAAAGAAGATAATTCTTAATTCCTCTGCCATCACATCAAGTTTGAAGCCCATCATTTTAGACTATTCAATTCCCAAGTTAATAATCATCTCCTGCAGTTTCCTTCCTCTTTTCCTCCTTGAATTATCTTTAGCTGAGAGACAGAAATGTTTTGTTATTGCTCTCTGATAAAGGATAGAGTTCTGTTCCTTTTCAACCCAGGATGGATTCAGATGTACCCGTTTACTTCTTTCCCTGCTCCTCCTCCAGTCAGTGTCATCAATCTCAGTGCACGCACACACACACACACACACACACACCCCCAGAGTACACACACACACACACACACACACACAACACACCCCCAGAGTACGCTTGCACATTGCCCAATGCCACAGCATTTCCATGGTGCCTTCCTACTATTTCTCCTCTACTTTTGTCTCCTTCTTTTTCCTACATATTCCTTTGCTTCTCTTTCTAGCTTTGTTTTCTTCATTGATATTTGTAAAATAGAGCTAGAAGGTTATAGATGAGTAATTTTCAAACCCAACTCATCCAAATCTCTGGAGTTGTTAAAGAATACACATTGGCAGACCTATTTCCCACAGAATTGCTAGTCTGGTGTGAGGTTGAGATTCTTGTAATTACAAAAAGGATTCTGTGGGTGATTCTAATGGCCAAGACTTGTGACTTAGAACAGGGCCTGAAACTAGCAAATGTAATAAATATCTGTGTGATAATGAGTATGCGAATTGGTGAATTATGCTGTAGAGAAGAAAGTAGCAAGAAAGAGTTTCTATAGTAAAAAATTGGGGGAAATCTGTATTCATCAGCAATAAACACATTTACTTTAAGCAGAACTTCTCAGATATTTTAATACAGTAATGTGAAAAATAAATCTCCCTACATCATCAAGCTTAGTTGACTCCACATCTATACCTTTTAAATTACTCTGGGTTGTTTTTTGTCTTAGGGAGATTTTGTTTGATTGGTTTTGGTTGTGATTGTGTTTGTTTAGAGATTGTCTCTGTTTTATTTTAACACTTGGTGGAGCCCTGGTAGGCAGAATACAATTTGGGGGTCCCTGCTGTCAGACTGTCTGGGATACTGGTAAAGCTGTCCTATGCTGCAATGTCTGCATGAGTTTTCTGGATCAAATCTGTTCCCTTCTGGCTGCAGTTAGAAGTACTTGGTGAACCTTCAAAACTCACAGAAGCCTTTGCCTTGCCCAAGACTGATTTAATCAAATTATCCAGGGGGAAGGACAGGTATTAGAACTAAAACAAACAAACAAACAAACAAAAAAACACTTCAGATGACTCTAATGTGCTGATGAGGTTAAAAGTCATCGCTTAGAAATTGTAAGCAAAGTGTTAAATATATTATGAATTGTTGGCTCAATAGTTAATATTTATCGTTAACTTTATGCCAAACATTTCCCTCACCTATTTTCTATCTAAATGCTCATGTTTATTTTATGAGGCTAGTTCTATTCTTATACCCATTTATAGACCATAAAGCTAAGGCACTAAGAAAAAAAAGTAATTTCCCAAGGGCAAGTGGCAAGGCAGTGGGTTCATGGCCAGGCATTCTGACCTCAGAGTTTGGGCTTTTAACAGATATAGACTGCTTCCCTAAGCTCTTCTTTCAGTAGACTCTTTTATGTGCTTAAAACTAACACTTCATCTATATTTATTATACTAGAATGTGAAGAAGAAATCTAGTTAATGTCAAAGCTAGGTTTTTTTACCCATAAAATCAAATCCTTTATTTTCACCATTGTAAGATAGCTTTGTACTTTTTAATCTACTCTATCAGAGACTTCTGTTAATGGTTCTAAACAGTAATAGAGTGTCCCCTCTCACTTTTGATTGTGAAGTAGAGAATTGATTTAGGCCAAATATTTATGCCAGTAAAAAGACATTAAAGCTGATTCAGGTAGTCAAAAATCACCCACCCTTGCTTTCTCTTCGGTCGTGGAGATGTATTTACTGAACTCAAATCAACCAATTATGAAAAATAAATCCCTTAGTCTAATTATCATTTCCTTATTATAGCAAAGCCTCATTGAATGGACTCCACGTAATGGAGCTTTTAAATAACTGGAGGAACTTTTTTAGCACTGTTTCTCCCTCACTGAGAAGCAAGGAAGGGCAAGCCAGTTTAAATCATGGGCCTAAGAAAGGTCTATCACTGTTGTTCCTTCTTCTGAAATGCTATTCTACTAATTATCTGCATATTTAAACAGTGTTCGTTTTCTCCTGGAATCCTTTAGAAATCAACACAGAGCTAGCTGGTATGACCCTAAGACCAGGAAGACAGATAATCTTTCATTTGGAATTTAGGACATGCAAACTTGTATTGTTATTTATTCTTCTTTCTCTTTTAAACATCCATACTGTTGCTGCAATTAGATATTAAGTCCCTAGGGTCTGTGCATTCTTTCTCCTTTGATTCTCAGCTCCTAGCAATGAACACATAAGGGTTGTTGGGCAATGAAGGGAGGAATACAGAACTAATCTCCTGTGCAGTAGCTTTTACGACTCTAACATATAAGCAAATGGGTATTCTTCAGCCATTTTAAGATCATGAATTGAAAATGATTATGAATTTTATCGATGTCTCTTATGCTATACTTATAATACTATTCTTAATATTTATTTTACGATACTTAGGTTTTAATATACGGTATAATTCTTTTCTATATTTACACTCTTCTAACGTTACAGATTATAATTGTGTCTCCCTTCCCCAAATTCATATTTGACATCCTAACCCCCAGTATTTTAGAACCTAACTGTATTTGGAAATAGGGTCTATAAAAGGACAATTAATTTGAAATCAGGTCATCAGGGTGGGTCCTAATCTGATATGCCTATATCCCTATATAAAGAGGCTATTAGGACATTGTCAGGCATAAAGAAAGACCATGTAAAGATATAGAGAATAGACAACCATCTGCAAACCAAAATAGAGGCCTCAGAAGAAACCAGTCCTGCCAACATCTTGATCTAGGACTCTGGCCTCTAGAATTGTAAGAAATTTAAATTCTATTTTTAAATTCTGTGGAGCTTTGTTTTGGCAGTCCTGGCAAACTAGTACTATTAATTTGGCTTACTATAATCTTAGGGGCACAACTGCTGTTTCTGGTAAAATAATAATGCCTTATTGTTTTTTAGTGTCTCTAATGATTTTCATCATTCAACTTTCTATTTTGTTAATCTTTTTGGATTTTCATAACCTATGGACAGAAAGCAAGGGAGGTCATTACTGCTCCTTGTCCCCTTTCTTGGGTATGCAATTTTACCAAAGAGAAACAAAACAAATATACTAGTGGATTTGCATAAAGGTGACATTTTATTTGGGTTCATTGGAAAAAAATCTGGCTTTCTAATTTGAAAAGAAAGGATTCTTTCCAAAATATGTACAGCAGAAAGTGACCATTTGAGCATGGCACTTTTCTTGTCACACTCAAGTTCAGGTGAGCTGTTGAGGAGCCCTAAGATAATGCCCTCACAGTGCCTGGCCCTCTTGGTGGGAGGTTAGTTATGGAAGTATGCTGTGGGCTCCCTGGATTTCAAACATTGAAGACTGGGGTGCTCTGTCAATTACCTAAAACTTGTACCAAATACAAAACATAGTTTGTTTTTTAATTGGCTTTTAAATATGTTCTTGTAAAGAAATTCCACACCTAGTCTCAAAAACTACCAATAACACAAAAGGAGGGTCTAATTTTATTGTATGAAGATACTTTATGTGTTTAAATATTTCTTTTTTTCCCTCTGTCACAGTGTTTTTGTAGTTTTTTCTTCCTTTGACAAACTTCACATTTCTAACCCCAGCTCAGTAACATTTTTTTAAAAGATTTATTTATGCATACAGGAGCGGGGGTGTAGGCCAGAGGTGGGGGGATGGGTAGTGAAAGGATTCACCAGAGACAGAGTGAGGGGCAGAAAAGCTGGATTGATTGAAATACACTACTAAGGGGAGCCGCGGGCGAGACAGAAGAGGTCTGGGTGGGAAGCTCCCTTGCCAGGGATCAAACTTGTGCTTCAGTGGCTGTAGATAGCTTCATAGTGCTGAGACTTAACCCCTTGTGCCACCAGGGAGGCTTCCAGCTCAGTGACTTTATCTCTTTAATTTCACAAGTTATAAAATGGGTAGAATATTAGCACTTGATTTATAAATACTGTTTTAACGCTACGTAGATGAAAAACATCAAGCATTCACTAGATTTATTTTCACACTTAGAAACACAAATATTGTGGGTATTATGAATAATAGACATTAAAATATATTTTAATGAGTCTCATCTGTAACTGTAAATTCACATAAATTATCATGTATGGTAGTTTTAAAAAGTTTTCAATATAATTTGAAATACATCCTCAAAATATAATATACTTAAAAGATAATTCATATAATAAAAAAAGAATATCTTAGATAATGTAGTGAAAACTGTTCATGTGCAATATCTTGCCTAATTTTTCCTCAGACCTTTAATAATGGATGTTTTTAATCCCTTTTTACACACCTGCTTCTTAGTGGAATCAGCATGACCTACCCCAATAAAATCACTGTTGGGGCTTAGTATAGTTACAGCTCACACTTGCGCTCTCACTCCAGGCATTTTTTCTGCTCTCCCATAGTTTGATTCCAGCGTCTTTTAATATTGTCTGTTATTCCTGTTTGTCAAGCTGTGAGATCCAGCAGAACACAAGAATTGTGTGCCCATCCTATTTTCTTATCTTCTATTTTTCAGTAAATAACAAATTATAGTGATATGTGCAACCTTTCCTGGCTAGGAATCCTATTGGTAATTTGACACCCAATTCTCTCCCATTCCTAGGGATACTTTTACAGGATGGGCCTTGTCAACTGCTCTAGGAGGAGTTTCATTAGATAAAGTGAGGGAAGTGCCTCTCTATGTCTCCTGTAGTGATGGGAACGTATCAGTCATTCCTGCTAAAAGGATCTCTCTTCCTCTCAGATCAAAAATTGAAATCTGATGGACCTCTGTTTCATTTTTTCCTCTTGATTACTGTCAATCTTAAAATTAAATCAACTTCCCCTGATATTACAAGCTTGGACTGCATTTTGTGTTCCTCATTAGCAAGTGGAAACTAACTCATGTATCTTGCGTCTTGCTTTCATTCCTGGTTTCTTTCTGCCTTTTCTCCTTTATGCTCTCTTTCATTCTTCTTACAACTTAAATTATTTTCTTATCTTGCTACATTATATGCATCTTTGTACCTAAATTCTTTCTGAAACGGTTCAAGAGAAGACAGTGTTTAGTTGTAGTTAACCACGTGATTTCAGGGTATCTGATTGTTCTAAGGAAATAGCCAATGATGTCATATCTTTTATTTTGTTTTGTTTCACCCAGCCAATGTATAGTGTTACATCCTTGGACTCTATAAGAGGTCCAGCATTGCTGTCGAGCAGCAAATAGGCCATAAAGTGATTTAAGTATCCTTGCAGAAAGTTGCAAGCACATCTTTATGTGGGAAATTAATACTAGAATATTTTGTTGAGGAAATTGTAGGAAGAAAAATATAATGCCTTTCTTGTAAGTCATTTGAAAAAGCAGTTAGTCAAAGCATTAAAAATTATACCATGGAAAAAAACACTTTGCTGAAAACTAAATTGACCAGAAGACTCAAAACTTTAAATGGAATCTCTTATTCATAAATTGAATGATTAGATGAAGTTTCTGTGTAGCCAAAACAAAAATTCATTCCTTTACTTACATTTGTTTCCTCAAAACATTTCTTTAAAATATTTCAAATAGTGCCATCCAACTACCTTCTCTTTCTACTGACCTCTTACCCAGCACCTTTAAATTGGACAGCAGGAGATGTTGTGGTGAACATATTATCTTTGTAATTTCACAAGCCCCTCAGCTGGAGTTCAGGATCAATTCTCACACTTTAATCCTATCTGCCAAAGGATTTTTAAACTATATAACTGACAAATAACCTGAGCTGTAATTTATGGATCTTTCCTCCATGGGAAATAGATAGTTATAGTTGTTTTTTAATACAAATTGCCTTATAATGCTATAAAAATGGAGTGGTCTTATCAAGACCAACTTACTCCACAAGAAAAAAAAATAAAAGAAAATGAAACACAAGAGCAATGTCTAAACAGCTAGTAGGCCTTGCTTTTTAAATAAAGGACAAATTCTGGACCAGGCCCCATTACATTTTTCATCCTTAGTCTAATCTTGTTTTATTTTTTCTTAAAAAAAAAGCAAAACATTTATTGACACTTCCAGTTCCTTTCTTAAATGGGTCTTTTGTTCACATTGTCATCTGCCTTCCTGATTAGAATACTTTAGTAAAAGCTTTATATTCATTATGTGGTGGTGGTCTTCAAGTTGCATAAGTATATTTGGAAAAGATCACCATTTATTTTACTGTTATTCTTATTAATGTCTTTTACATCACTGTATATTCCCCATAGGTTTCCCACCACCAATTCATCCGTGAACTGTCACCACAGTCCCCTGTGCTCCCCTCTCCCCTCTTCTGAGCCCAAATCCTCCCCCTTCTCTAGCTGATTGTCACTCTTGTATTTGGTTCCCCTATATTCCTGTTATAAGTGAAACCATTTGATAAATTTCTTTTTTCCTTTTGGCTTATTTCACTGAGCATGATCCCTTCTAGTTCCATCCATGTTGATGCAAATTGCATGTGTTTATCTTTTTTGAATGCTGAATGGAATTCCATTGTGTATATGTACCACATCTTCTTTATCCAGTCATCTATTTGTGGGCATCTGGGTTGTTTCCATACCTTTGCTATTGTAAATAGTGCTGCAGTAAACATACGGGTGCATGTATCCTTTTGGATTAGTGTTTTTGTGTCCTTTGGGTAGATTCCCAAAAGTGGTATTGCTGGGTCATATGGGAGCTCCACTTTTATCAGTTTAAGGAAACAACATACGGCTTCTATAGTGGTTGGACCAGTTTGCATTTCCACCAGCAGTGTAGAAGAGTTCCTTTTTCTCCACATCCTCGCCAGCATTTGTTGTTGCCTGTTTTTTTAATGTGTGCCATTCTGACTGGCGTGAGGTGGTGTCTCATTGCCGTTTTGATTTGCATTTCCCTGATTATAAGCGATGTTGAACATTTTTTCATATAGCTGTTGGCCATTTGCTTTTCTTCTTTGGAGGAGTGTCTTTTTAGCTCTTCTGCCCATTTTTTGACTGGATTGTTGACTTTGTTTTTGTTGAGTTGTGTGAGCTCCTTGTAGATTTTAGTTATCAGTCCTTTGTCAGTTTTATTGTGTGCAAAGATTTTCTCCCAATTAGTAGGGTGTCTGTCTGTATTGATTATTGTCTCTTTTGCTATACAGAAGCTTTTTAGTTGATGTAGTCCCAGCTGTTTATCTTTTCCTTGACTTCCTTCACTTTTTGAAATGTGTCTTTAAAGATTTTGCTGAGATGTATGTTGTGTAGAGTTTGCCCATATTTTCTTCTATAACTTTTATGATTTCAGGCCTTACATCCCGATCTTTTATCCATTTTGAGTTGGTTTTTGTGCATGGAAAGATCACCATTTTTTAAATCTCATGTATATATCAGAACCCCATGCCTCTGGCCTTTCCACATATCCAATTGCCTATTTGACATACACATCCAGACTTTTCAAAGGAAGGGCAGCTTGTCTAAAATTGCTTTTAGGGGCCTCCCTGGTGGTGCAGCGGTTGAGCGCTGCACTGTGGAGCTGTCGGCAGCGCGTGATGTGAGTTCGACACCCAGCCGGGGAGAATCCCACAAGGGATGCAGCAGACCTCTCCTGCCTCACCTGCTGCTCCCCTCAGCAGTGTACTTCTGATCTGCCTGTTCTGCGCCCCACTCTGTTTCTGGTGAGCCCTCTCGCCGCCCCACGCCTCTGGCTTGTGCCCCAGTTTGTATGCATAAATAAATAAAACTTTAAAAAAAGTAAAATAAAATAAAACTGCTTTTAACATCCTGCCTCCACCCTGCATCCTCCCTAGTCCACTTGCCATGTTCCTATTTCAGTGAATAATGTGGTCATTTTGTTTACTGCATCAAGCCCAGTCCACTACCTCTTAAAAGGCTCCAAAATCCATTTTCTTTCCCTCCTTCTTCAGTGCTATTATAACCTTTCCCCTGGATTTAATGCTGTGGTCATCTGTGAGAGTATTTTTGTGTGAATTTGACTGGACTAAGGGAGCCCAGAAAACTGGTAAAACATTATTTCTGTGTGTGTCTGTGAGAGTGCTTCTGGAAGAGATGAGCATTTGATTCAGTAGACTGGGTACAGCAGACCCATTCTCCCCAAAGCAGGTGGCTATGACCCAATCCACTGAGGGTAAAGGAAGAATAAATTCTTTTCTCTCTGCCTCTTCCTTTTCTCCCTCCCTCCTTCAGCTGGGATGATATGAGCTCCGACTTCTCAGGCTTTCAGATGCAAACTGAATTATACTGTGGGCTTTCCTGGCTTTCCAGCTTGCCCACATCAGTCTTCTTAGCCTCAGTAATCCCCGGACTCTTCCTATAATACATTTCCTCTCATGTCAGTCTACATATCCCATTGGTTCTGGAGGACCCTAATACAAGACCCAGTCCTAAGTTCTCTAGATTTTGATCTTGCATTCCTTTCATTCAGTCTCTAAATGCAACCAGAAAGGTCATTCCAAAGAACTGAAATGATCATGCTAGTCCCCTTGGTATAGTTTTAAGCCCCCTTGGTATAGTTGTGATTTATTTCTTTTTATTCCTTTAGAAGAAGTTAAAGCTTCTTACATGGCTTCAGGGCTTTTCCAGGTCTGCCTCCTTCTTTAGCCTCACCCTTCACTTGGTGATGTCTATTATTCTAGCCTTATTAAATTACCTCAGATTTTGTTTTGATTTGTATTCCATTTGGCTCATTGTTAGATGTATGTCCTGATATCTGCAAATATGTTGCATTTAACATGTTATTCAATTAACATTTTCAAGGCAATTTTATGTATCATTCTTCAACTTTCTTTTTGTTATTTCATGAGCAATTCAGTGGTATGGTGACAGATAGGTTTGATTTTACCAGTGAACTTAGTGTATATACATGTTGCTATGAATGATGAACACTTAAAGCTTACATAATGTTTTAATGCCACATTTCTTCAATAAAAAAGCACTTACAGACATATTAAAGGTTTGACTGTATATAAAGTATAAAATATACTATATGAAGATTTAAGTCCTTCAGGAATTTAAAGATACTCTGATTATGGAAACATGAAAAGCAGCTATTGGTATAATTTGCTAAAGATACTTCTATATTACTAAAAACAAAACCTTAGAATATTTTAAAACCTTAGAATATTTTAAAACCTTAGAATATTTCTTGATTGTGCTATTTTATTTGTTTTGTTTGTTTTTTTCTCATTGGCAAGAATTGGGATTTTTTTTCCCTAGTGAACATAAAATGCAGATACTATTAACTTGTTTATATGCTGCAAATAATATAGCTAAAAAGAAACTTTAAAAGTCATTCCCTTAGAAAAACAAAAAAAAAAGCTTTTAGACTATATGACCAATCAGTAGTTATCAGAAAGGAATTGGGGAGAGTAAATCATAGTAAATCAAGTAAAAGTGTATAGTTTATGGTGAAGTATAGAATTGGGCTTTTAGTGGTGAAATTAATATATACCCATGCTGACTTTTAATGATGCACATTTAAAGCTTATATAATATTGTTATGCAGTGTGACTTCAATAAAAAAGGACAAGTGTTCCAAGATGTATTCATGAGAATCATAATTGCAAAGTTGACAGTGACAAAGTTTTAAAAAAGAAATCACTCTCCTGCCTCTTAATAAGACTATACTTAAAACTTTCCAAAGATAAATCTGTTTCACTTAAAAACAACCTCGGAATGTATGTTTTAGGAATAATATAGCACACACATTAATGATAAGTAATATTTATATGAAGATTGAACACAGTTCATTCAAAAATTTCACTTTTGTCAATGAGTAATACTGCTCAACATAACAAAATACTGCAATGCACTTTTAAATAGACTCCTAAATAACTTTTGTTAAATGCTGAAATATTTATGTATACATTCAGATAGCAAAGATAAAATGTACTTCAAATTTTTCCATTTGGGAAACTTTAGTGTTTCTTTGAGCGCCATGATAAAAATCTCAGTTTAACAAATAGTGTAAGTTTGTAGTTCATTCCTGGCTCTGTGACTTTTCCTGTTTAGTTTTTAGCTTACTTGGTTACATAACCATTGCTTTTGCTTAAAGGTCAGCCAAGAGTAAAGTTATATCTTGCTGGAGGTGAGATGTAAACAATGTCTGATCTTGCCCTGCCATTTTTCTTAAATCTTCCACAGAGCTGGGTGAAATTGTGCCAGTATTCATAAAAGAAGATTATGTTTTAGAATCTGTATTGTATTATTCAATAAATATTTCAAGGTGTCTGCAAACAGGGATTAATGGGTATTATATTTCAGGAAACCAGAAAGGTATCAACCCTAAGAATTAAATAAAACACTCATGTTTGATGCTCATATAAACTGTAACTTAAAATAAAATGTGTGTAAACTTCCTCTTCCTTTTGTTTCATTTTCCTGTCATAAGATAATACAGAATAAAATGAAATGAGACCAAAACAAAAGGATATTTTTTAAAAAAATCTAAATTTGGCCTTCACACGAAAAGTAATGCCTTTTTTTAAGCATCAATGTTAATAGTCCACGTTGTTGCCTGCATGCAATTAAAACATCTAGATGAAAATGCATGTTTCAGAGTCTCGGCGGTGTGTTTCATTGGCACATTTAATTTAATGCAATTGGAGGCGTCTGGACGTGAATGGCTAGTCTAAAATCTTGCAGCTGAACTTTGGGGGTCACTGTGTGTTCGACCATTCAATCACATTATAAATACCTGCGATTTTGAAAACATTCTATTTGCATCGTCATTGGAAATGAATTTTGTACATATTAAGTTGGATCTTCATTCACTACTTGTACTTAGGGAATCATTAGTGATGTTCAAAATGGTTTCTTGTCTACTGTAAAACTCCTGCAAAAGTCTCACTCAATGACCCACCTCTTTGTTTCTGCCCTAGAAAATTTGGTATACAGGGCAGCTACTACTGCCTAGAATCTCTTACAGTAATTCAAACAATATTTTTTTCCTCATATTAACTGCCTAAATTTACATATTTTAATTTTTACTTTTTAAAAGATTAGCTCCTCTCCTTCAACTATAACGTAGGTCCTGAGCAAAGGGGGAAAAAAGCCAATAAACTGACCTTAAATATCTTATAAGTGTTATTTTCATTGGCTTTTCCTTCTGGAAGAGTCCTTTCAAATAATCCAGGCCACATTGCAGCTAGGGTTAAGCGCTCCAGGGAGGACGAGATCCTGACTAATTCTCTTTATATTTTTATCTTTATGTATTTCTCTTTTGATCTTCAAGTGATTATTTTAATTGAGATGTAATTGACATAGCAAAGATTAGTTTTTGTTCTGCAACATACAGGTTTGATATCTGTCTATATTGTGAAATGATCACCACAATTAGTCTAGTTAATATTATTCATCTGAGTGATTTCTATGCACATTATATTTCCAGAAGCAAGACTTAAATACGTGGCTCTCGGTCCAGGGTACCAATTAGGACCACTTGTGGAGTTATAAGAACTCTCATGCCTTGTGCTCTCCTCCACAGAATCTACTGGCCTGGGTGGAAACCAGTGTTTTTGTAACTAAGTACTCCAGGTGACTCTAATGTGAGGCTTGGGTTAAATATGGGGGCTTCCAGGACTGTTCATGAGAGTTGACGCCAACCTTCGGAGTAGTAACAGCGTCTGCTCGACATGGTGTAGGGTAAATGAAAGAATGATCAGGATTTTCTGCCCTACCGTCATTGGCATCAATGATAGACCCCTGTGGTCCTACACGCGTGCCTGATGGCGGCACCTGAAGTAGGGGGTGGGCGTGCGTGAGTGGGCGCACCTGGGCCTGGGGAGACTGCGCATGTAAGGGCGGCGTCACAGGACGCGGCGCGGCAGCAGAGAACAACGTGGCGGCAGAGGGCTGTGCGGCGGGGTGCAGCAGAGACCACGAGAGAACGCCAGAGAGCCCAGAAAGAGTGAAGATTCCCCTGTGCCTGGCTGCCTCTCAACAAATAATGCAGAAAGATGAATAAAAGCCTGAAAAAGCCACCGAGGGCTCCAGGACGCCTCCTCACCTGTCTGCCCGGGTCATAGAGAACCTGCCCTATGCCTTGCTGCCACTGCACAGGGGCTTGGCGGGAGCTGGTCAGGTCACGCAGCCCACACTGTCGAGGCTGTAACAGAATTTGGGGGCATCTATAGGCATGGAGGACTCTGAGGGCAGGGAAGGAGAAAGTCAAAGTTTGGTCTCCACAAAAGAGCTCATTGTACCTGAATCTCTGAGCAGAAGACAGAGGACGGTGAGCTTTTCAAGACCTTCTGCCTGCCTGATGCTGTGGTGGGAGCAGATGAAGAGGCTGTGCCAAACTTTAAAGACATGTTGTTAAGATGCATATTTGATTGCTCCACATAAACTCACGTCAGGAAGAAACCCAGAGGAGGAAGAGGAAGAAATGAAGATTCTCAGGTAAATGTGTCCTGGGTCAGGGACTATGTGCTCTTTTCCTCCTGATGCTGTGGGTTGAGAATGTGCAAACATTTCTGCTGCTTATGTTCCTCCAACACGTTTGATTTCAGCTACCACTTTTTCCTTTGTTTCCTATAACAGGCAGGCTTAAATCTTTAGAACACTTCTCCCTTGTACTTCAGAGCCTCCACTCCATTTTCTCCACTCAGACTTCTGACATGCCTTGAGCAATTTCCAACTTGCATTAATGACCTGAAAATGAAAATATTCCTTTTGTGACAGAGCAAATCGGAAGGTGTTGATGTCCAGGATTCTTATTTAGGATGAAGTGGGGTCCTGGGATATCAGTGAAAGAGAATATGTACTCTTTAAGTCCTGTTTGGAAACTCCATCCACTCCTTGTAGCCTAGGATTAAGAAAATGCACATCTAAACAGGATGGCATTAATGGCTGGAAAAACTCAAATTTCTGGAAAAGGAGTAACTTGAGGAGACTAGGTCTCTAGAATGCTACTGAAAAGTTTAGTTACTTAAATGCACTGTTAGAGATTACAAAATATAGCTGCTCTATGTGACTTAACCTTCTAATAAAATTGGCATTTTCACAATTAGGTTGAGATTAAGATTTACTTATTTTTCTGGCCAGTCTCACATCAGTGATTGTGTCACATTGGCGAACATCAGGCACCTGCGATCAGTCTTTCCCATCACAGCTGATGGTAACTTCAAGTGCTCTCTCTCAGATTCTTCCATACGTCTCTGTATTTCAAAAAAGGACTTAAAAATGAATTTGTTTCCTTGAACATTCGTAGATTATGTTGAATTTTTAAGAGAATTTATTTTTGTGATCAGAACTAGACATATTTTGGGCTTATAACTAGTAAAGGCATCAAAGTTCTTGTCTCTGTATGTTGCCACACCTAGATATCTATCACATCATGATGAAATTGGTTAAAATGAGATCCCGGTGGCAATAATTACTCCCATTTTCATTTGCCATTACCTTAGGTGATATTTTTAAATGCCCTCCGCTTGGGTCCTGACTTCTGTTATCCAAACTTAAAACTTCCTGCAAATAGTTCTCTAGATCAGGGTCTCCCAAATGTGCCTCCACAGAGTCAAAGAAATGCCTTTTACAGAGTCTATTTAAGTTAACATCTGCAGAGATGGTTTAGGAAAAGTACCTCTCATGTTTATCTTTTTAATCCTTGGGTAAGAAGCAAGAAAACAAAAAGTAAACATGATTTTGAGATGGAATTATTTTTGCCTAGATTCAGATGTTTTTCCTTTCATTTCCTGTTCCTTAGAAGTGAAGTTGCTCTTTGGGGGGTAATAGTTTCCACTTAAAGTTAACCCAGGAATTTTTTGGAAATATCATCCTAAAATAGTGTTAGTGAGAAAAGCAACAAAGATTAACTTTCTCTATGCATATACAGAAACTTAACTGGCAATCTCATCTGTCACTTTCCTTACCAAGAACAGCCTAATCTACTGCATGAGATTTTAAACCTCTTGAAGAAACTATGTGCTATTTCTTAATACCTTTTTTCCCCTTTTCCATAGTGATACAATTTATAACTTTTAACTGAGCAGATGCTAACCCAAAATAAAAACTAGATTTTCTGCCTCTCTTATATCCAGGAGTGATTTAGCACATGTGAGTTATGACAAATGGAATAGAAAGAAAAACAGGATGTGCGACTTCTACAGTGTTTTCTTATGTGCCTTTCCTTTTCTGCCTCTGGCTGGCTGGAAGGTAGATAAGCTAGCTGTGCTGGCACAGTCAGTTTGAACATTGAGATGATCAGGGCAAGGTAGGGGTCATGGTAGAGCAACAAGACAGAAGGAGCCTGGGGTTCCTGACATCTTTAAGAGATGTGTTCAGTCTGGGTCACTTATCTCTGAATTTAATTGTGCCTAAATCTTGTATGTGTATCTTCTAGATCAGTGGCTCTTAATCTTCATTGCACATTAGAGCCAGGCAGCATCTTTGAAAGTAGACCTTATGTGCCAATTGTTATAACAATTTTTTTTTCATTGATATATAGTTAATATAAGACATAAAATCATGTTTTGATATTTACATATTTGTATCTATTGTAAAAGGATTACTATAACAAACCTAGTTAGCATCCATCACTACAAGTAACTGAAATTTTTTTCTCTTTTGATAATTTTTAAGATTTACTGTCTTGACAACTTTCAAATAACCATTATAATATTGTTGATTATAGTGACTTTGTTGTTCATTATATGCCCATGACTTATTTTATGACCGCAAGTTTGTACCTGTTGACCCATTTAGCCCACCCTATATTTGTGTCTCTGGCAATCACAAATGGTATCTTTGAGTTAATTTTGTTTTGTTTTGCTTTTAGAATCCACATTTAAGTGAGATATCTGTCATACTTCATTTACATTATGCCTCAGGGTCTATCCAAATTGCCGCAAATAACAAAATACCCCCCCACCTTTTTTTTTTAAACAAGTGAATATCTATCTGTGCAGCTACCAGGTTGCTTCTTCCTTTTGCTATGAAGTACATTTTACTCCTTTTCATCATCTTGAGACTTAACTGTGGAATTGGCATTCTTACTGACTAGGTAACCTAAAAAAATTTAATTAATAAAACTGTTCTTCACAAATTAGAAACATATCTATCTAGAAACATCTGGGGAAACTCATCCTTTGAAAGCAAAACTTTTGCAGTATAATCTACATTGTGCTCCTGTTCATTGGTTGCCTCATTCTGAACTCTACTGAATCCAGTGGTTTGAAGTCTTTTGACCATTAGTCCCATCTTCCCTTCATCTCTTCATAAATAAAAGCAGATAGAAAATCCTTTGTGATGTGTCACAGCATAACATAACTCTTGAGAAGCCAGCCTAACTGTGCTGCCACAGGTCCTGCTCACCCAGTGACTTCTGAACAATGGACCACCGTAGAGGATGGAAAGCTGTTTACGTTTTGCTCGGTGGTCAACTTTATATTGCTATATTGCTGTCTCCTTGTACACATCATTGGGCAACTGGAGGTATTATATGGCAAGTGCAGTGGGAGGACACATGTGCTATGGGAATGGAAAGAAAGGGGAAATTATTTTTTAAAGTTTCAGAGTAGACAGGAAAACCAGTTAGTTGGGAAGATAAGTTTGATGTTGAACATTTTCAATTTTAAGTTTGAAAAACACCCATCCAGAAATTGAAAATTGAAATTTAGGGATCAGCACAGAGATTTCTTGTAGAGTTTGAAGTATGGGAACCTAACAAAATTAATCGAACTCTATAGATGCTGAACTGTGTGACTGACCAAACAATGATTCCTCAGCATGCTTGTTTCCCATTTCTTCAAAATGGCGGAAATTATATAAAGCAATTAGGATTCTTTGTGAGGGTTATGAAATTATTTAGGAAAATTTCTTTGCCCAGTTCTTATGAACAAGTATATTATTACCAACATTCTAATTGCCATTGCAATGAGCCTGGCTTTGTGATATACTGATGGTGATAAATGAAGTTATCAAGAAAGAGAGTCAAATAGAAGGTATCACAGTAGACTCCCTGCACTTGCTGGTTATTTAACACTGTCCTGTGCCTCTCTCTTTTCATCTCCCAAGACTGCTATTCCTTGTGATTCTTTCTTTACTTTTGTATCTTGAATCCCTCTATTGGCCAGTGATGCTAAAATATTTGCTATCACTGATAGGATTTTTCAACATTACTGACAGTATTATACATAACTTAATAGTGCTGACTAAGTAATCTTTGCAACCAGCCTCTGAGAAAAAAATTGGAATAATACCAAGTGATTGGTTCATGGTATATTCAATGATAGAATTTGAATCAAAACTGTCTCAATTAGGATTCTTGAGGCTGAAATCGGACCACCTTTCTATGCTACCTCTCTTTTAAGACATGTGTTTATACTCAGTCCTCTGTCTAAACTCTACCCATCATCCAATTACTACTTCCAGTCCCAAATTTTCAGGAAAGCATTTCTGAACACCAGCCATTAATTGTCTTCTCTAAAGCTCAGTGTTCAAGTACATCTTGACTAGGAATATATGATTCAGAAAGTGGAAAGTTATAGATGAGATACAATGATTGGTGAAACTATTTAGGTAGTCAATTTGGAAAGGTGGAGAGAAGAAAAATCTTACTGTGCGAAAGTATGACATGAGTAGGAAACCACTTGGCTGTGAGCCTGAAATGACTGAGGAATGATAAGGGCCCTCCTTAGGTAGAGAAAAGTAAGATATAGGTAAGTCAAGTTGATTTTGGAGACCTGAATGATAGATTAACAGTTTTTAACTTGATCTTGAATTACATGGTTAAACAGAAAACTTTAGAAAAGGATAATTACAGGTTTCAGGAAAGTTAGTACATATTTAGTGTCTATAATGAATTGGAAAACAGCAAAAGGGACTAGTAGATAAACATTTCCAACAATCCACGTATGGAATATGAGTGCTTGGGAAGTGGTGGTAGAGAGTAGAATGAAAAGAAAGGTGTGTTGGTCAGTAGAGCATTTGGAGGAAGATACTAAGGAGCTTGATGAGTCAGATGATTATTAATTAGGGTGAATCATAACCAGTAGGTTGCTCAAGTGTAGCTTTGAATTATTTTACTTGATAATCAACAGTTGAAGAGCTTTGTATCATTATATCCCTCTTGTATGCTTCTTCCTCTGTGACGTGTATTTTGCTTAATAATAAGAATTGTGACTTTAGTTTTTGTGATCTGACCATCCAGTTTGTCCAAATATTTTTTGAGGACTGATTCAATATTAAAATAATCATGGGATTATTTAATTCTAAATTCCTCTAACCCTTCCTATTCCCTGATTGTCTGATAAGGTAAGTTAGGAGAAAGAGAATTGTGTGGTTCATAAATTGTGTTTTTATTTTCAAATCTTTAGCCAAGTAAGGTATAAGTTCTGCGTTCAGTATGCCTCTCTAACTTGGGAAAGTATGGGGTCTGCTTTGACTTTAGTTACTTACCACTCTTCCCCAGGCAGAAGTAGTTGATTCTCCTTAATTATTTTCTTCTATACACAATTGTAGTCACTACCTTTAAACTTTGAGTCCTTAGGGACAGTCTTTACACCTGGAAGCCATGCAGTCATTGTGTTTCTCAAAATTTTTTAAAGAAGATGGTAATAAGGAAGGGGGAGAAAGAAAAACAGGGCTTGTATATAGGAGATACAAGGATATGTAAATATATATGTGGACAAAGAGGAAATGAGTAATAATAAGAATTGCACATAGTCAACAATTCATATAAAATACAGTGTCTGACTATTAAAATCACAAGAAATTATCTATTATGAATATTTTAAAGCATGTTAATGTATCCATGTATTGAAGATGTTAAAGTAATGTGACATTTTTGTTGCTTTTTTGCTGGTTCTAGAGGTAAGCAGATTCCTCTTGAGAAATATGATGTCTTTTTATCAGGAATGAACTTGATCATGAAGTGACAAATCACTTCCTATAGGATTAATGATTCAGCCAAGAGACAATGACAATAAATCTGGAGATGACTTATTGGGTGAATAATTTATAGTCCTATCTTCAAGCACCACAGATAACACTGTTTGTGGGTGTTTGTGAGACCCTTCAATATTTTCTATGTGTATTAATACCATTTTAGGTCACAGTTTATCCCTTGTGACCCCTATGAACTCTGGTGCTTACTGTTATTTCAAAACAAGTCTGATTCTGCCTTAAATTATAATTTAAATTCCTCATGGTGCTTACCTTAACTCCTAGATCAGAGCAGGCATTTTAACATAGTCAATTGAACTGAATTGAATTAATGCTTTGTAAATTAAATGTTATATATGATATACATAATTTATGTCCTATCAGAATTTTTCTTATTGTTTATGATCAACTTGTACAACAGTACACTTGCCTGAAACAAAATAAGTACTAGGACATTTTTTTTTAAATAACAGAAATAAAACAGGAAAACATGGTTCCAACTCTCAAAGCCCCAACTCTCAAGTCACATAATATCAACCTTCTCTCAATTTTGATTTACTTAGTGGGTTGCTACTTTCAAAGACCATTTGTCTATATCACATTTTTCAGCATTTTACCACTTTTTATAAACTATGGAAACATTACTATTTTTTATAGAAATTGAAATATTTGTTTTCCATCTGTCTTTTCTACTTTCATCCTTTATCTTTTTTGTTCTATTTAAAAGAAAGATGAAATTGAATGATATTTAAATACTAAGATGACAAGGGAAATGATGAAAATTCAGAAGAAGCAATGGAGTATGTAACAGTCCATAGTACTAAGGTGTAATGTCTGAGAACATTTGTTTTATAGTATTGTCTTCATACCTCAAAATTATTTAAAGTTTGAAAGAATTCACGGTATCTTATCAATTAAGAAATATCCCTTAACATTTTCAGTTGTGCTATATAAATTTTATTGCTGAAAAGAACTTATGAGCTAACCAATTCTGGTCAGGTAATTGTAAAAAGGGGTAATACTGGTTCAGTGACAAAAGTGTAAAGCCAGACCTTTGATCAGGAGCCCAAATTCATGACTCTCGTGTAGTATGGAGTTGTCTGTCTTATGCTATGTTTCTGAAAAATATCATGGAATATATGTTACTGTCCTTTCATATGCCATATTCATTTTTATTGTCAAAGAAATTCTAACATAGTTGGATATATTAAGGCTTTGTCTACATGACACTAGAGGTCACCAAAAGGAACAACAATTTGAGGTATTAGGTATTCACTTATTTTATTCACTTATAAATAATCAGAATGTTCACTATTAGATAAGTACTTTGCAAGATGTTGGAAATAGCTGGAGCTGTAAAATAAACATGGTTTGTGACCTCTAGGAGCTGACTGATTCCTGCACAGATTTTTTTTTTTTTTAAGATTTATTTATTTATGCATACAAGCTGGGGTGTAGGCCAGAGGCATGGGATGGTGAGAGGATTCACCAGGGGCAGAGTGGGGAGCAGAAGAGGCAGATAAACTGAAATACACTGCTGAGGGGAGCAGTGGGCAAGGCAGGAGAGGTCTGCTGAGCCATGTGGGAAGCTCTCTGACTGGATCGCCACCTGGGAGGCCCACTGCACTGATTTTTAAACTGCTTCTTTAAACCCTCCAGCTGATGGAAGTAAATCAAAGATTAGACCACACATGACAGTGGTTTCCACAAACCCATAAGAAAACTTAAAGTGGTCTATTCATATTTTCCTGTTTTACACATGATGTTGAGGATAATTTCATTTGAAGAGAATTATTTATTTTCATTTGAAAAGCTTTGAATCTAGTCCAGTAGCATCAACTTACTCTTAGAAAACAGAATAAATTTATACTTTGGATAAAATAATTATTTCACCATGTATCCACAATAGGCAGTGTTTTCTCTAAAATATAAATGTATTATAAAGATTTCTGATTTCTTGGGGCCTCCTTGGTGGCACAATGGGCTGAGCACAGCACTATGAAGCTATCAGAGCCACTGCAGCACGAGCTTGATGCCTGACCGGGGAGATTCCCACATGGCGCAGCAGACCTCTCCTCCCTCGCCCACTGCTCCCCTTAGCAGTGTACTTTGGTAGATGTACCTGTTCTGCCCCGCACTCTGTCTCTGGTGAACCCTCTCACCAGCCCACACCTTTGGTCTACACCCCAGCTTGTATGCATAAGTAAATGAATCTTAAAAAAAAATTCTGACTTCTCTATCCCTATTTCCAATAATCATTCTCACTGCTACTTTTTTGATAGTTTAATGATCATTGTGTTGAAGAAAAAGCTATTTGCTACAAATGTAAAGATTTTACATCTAAGGGAATGCTTTCTCTTTGAATGATGTGACAGACAGTTTGCAGTTGATACAGTATTATATTTACTTAATGAATTAAACATTTGCTGCTAGTCATTTTGTATTATGCACAGGAATGCCTATTACTGAACAGTTACCAGTTGCTAAAGCGAGATTATCTAGATTATGAAGTGACTTTGGAACACTGTACACAGTTGGAGTCCTGTGAGTGGATGCCTTAGATTTCATGATCTTGTGAACATATTTCCTCAATTTCAAAGTCTGTCTCTTTTGTGCTATTGTGAAATTTAATTTCATTGTGCTAATGGGACGTAAAGTACTCTACTTTCCTAAAGAGCTTTTGCATTTCTCAGCTACTCAGAATCATTCAGTTTATGACCCTGTAACACTATCCAAGCCATTTCAAATCACTCCAAAACTCAGAGATCTTATTACTTTTGTTTACTTAGTGACCAAATGACTTTCAAAGATTCTTCATGAAACTTTGTTGGGTTCACATTGAGTTTTTGTTGTTTGTTCTTTCAATTGATGAAACCTTCATAGCCATGATACCATATGATTTGTAAAATGGCTATAAATATTTTCATTTACATCTTACATAATTGTGAGACTTATATAATTATGTGCATAAATTTATTCAGACTTTTGCATTTATTGTAGGACTGTTTAAAAAAAAGCTGTTCAAGGAGTACAGTGAAAGTAAACCATTACAACTAAGATAGCCAATTTTCTCTATATAGACTTTTCTGTTTACTGTATCAGCAGGAAGGATCTTACTTAAAAAATACTTCTGGATTTGTTAATGTAGCTCCTAGAAACCTCCATTTTCTATTTTCACTATATAAACTAGAAATAACATTTAAGTAATTGTAAAATAGTTTGTAATGTGTTTAAGTAAATAGCTTTTGAATATTATAACTATATTTCGATAAAGATTTTACTATGCTTACAATATGATGAACGCCTATTATGCAAATGTATTCTACCGTTAATATGCATTCACAGCATACATGGATAATGGTTCCAAAGGAACTGTTATAAGATATGCTCTGAATATGTATGAAGAATAATAGACACATGTTATGGATTTAATGTATAGTAAGAATCTGAAAGGTAGAATACATGCTTTTGCTAATACTCTTTTCCTGGAAATACTGAAGAAACAAAGACACAGGGTATATGTCTGCATCATTAATTATGTACCAAAACTTAGCGATGAGTCTATTAATATTATATAATAATGTAATGCGTGGTTACAGAATACTAGCTAGTGCAAAAACATGGAGAATAGGGCCTCCCCGGTGGCACAGCGGTTGAGCGCTGCGCTGTGGAGCTGTCGGCTGCGAGCGATGCCGGTTCGACGCCCAGCCGGGGAGAATCCCACATGGTACGGCAGACCTCTCCTGCCTCGCCCGCTGCTCCCCTCAGCAGTGTATTTCTGATCTGCCTGTTCTGCTCCCCACTCTGTCTCTGGTGAACCCTCTCGCCTCCCCGCGCCTCTGGCCTGTACCCCAGCTTGTATACGTAAATAAAATTCTTTTTAAAAAAAGAAAAAAAACGTAGAGAATAGATTGGATAATACATCTCATATTTTAATATGATAATTTAATAATTCTTGAGAGATATATCAACCTGCAATCTATTGATCAAAGTATATTTTTGATAGGTCTGCTTCCCTCCTAGTGTAATAAGCTAAGAGAATTAATAGATTAATAGATTACAACTACAAACTTTGGAGATAATGTAAAAAAGCAACTACCTGAAGTTGAGAAAAAAGATAACAAAGACTGAAAGATTTGGGAGAGGAATCAAAACTCAAATGAAGGAAATGGCATGGTATCAGATCCTGGTGTTTGCAAACTTTGGACTAAAACCAGAAATTTGAAGCTCCTTTAGAAAACCCATAGTCTTTCTTAGTCTAAGGAGTCAGAAGATAGCTCAAGGTAGCCACTGTCATAAGAAAATGACATGTACCGTGAAAATTAAAGAGCCAGAGAAGAAGATACCCAGGCTCTCTATATAGATTCTGCCTAAGTCTCTAAATCACACAAAAAGCCCAAAAATTGAAATGAAATTTCAGAGGCCATCAGCTAAACAGTTTACAGTTTAAAATCAAATCACGTTAATTACTGGCCAAAACAAAAGCACTAATGGGATATAAAGAAATTTGTTGTTCATAACATACTATTTACCATATCCAGGATACAATCCAAAATTATTTGTCATGCAAATAGACAGTAAAATGTGTGACACGCTCTCAAGGGCAAACATTAGAGGCTGTGTTAGTTTTCATTGTTGTTTAAGAAATTGTCACACATTTAGTAGCATAAAAGTACATGTAACAATTCATAGTTCCAGTGGATCAGTAATTTAGGCACAGCTTGGCTGAATCCTCAGATCGGAGTTAGGGGCTACAACAAAGATATCTGTAGGCTCTGTATGGAAGAGACAGCTTCCAGACTCATTCCAGTTGTTGGCAGAATTCATTTCTTTGTATGACTGAGGACCCTAACTTAGAGTGCCTCCTCAGATACTTTCAATAGTTCCTGGAGGCAACCTGTGGTTACTTGTCATATGGGCTGCTATGACTTGTTTTATCAAAAAATTGATAGAATTAAAAAGAAATGGATAATTCCAAGATCGTAATAGAGTATTAGTTCTGGGATTTGATTAGACCCTATTTGTAAGGTATCGCATTAGCCAATGACTGTTTTCATGGATTCAGACAGAAAATACCAGACTCCTGGGTTAAGAATAAAAGACTTTACTTTTAACAGCAAGTAGAATAGACATTAACATACTTGCATAAGTTTCCTTGTCCTAAATCCCTAATAAAAGATGGACTGCGATGGTGAGAATACTGGAAATCCATTATAACAAGCACTAAAAGGATATGCTTTTCTGTGTGTGTGTGTGTGTGTGTGTGTGTGTGTGTGTGTGTGTGTGTGTGTGTGCAGAAGTAGAGGGGCATCTTTCAAGGTTACCAGTGGAATTAACAACTCCAACAAATGGTCCAGGAAAAGAAGGATCAGGCTTTTGCATTCATGGACACCCAACAAAATATATAGGAACATAAGAATCTAATTAGAACTAAATCTCAAAAAAGATTTTTAATATGACTCGGCAATTATTTACAATAAAATGGACAAAATATCAGTAAACACATTGATTATCTGGAAAATAGCAAAATATACCATATGTGGGCAGTTATATGTCTCAATATATTTAAAAGAACAGAAATCATACAGAGTTTGTTCTCTAACTAGAATAAAATTAAGTTAGAGATTTATAAAAATAAGCTCTCCAGGGAAACAACAAATATTTGCAAAATTACATTGCTAAGTAATCATGAATCAAAGAAGAAATTACATGGGAAATTAGAAAAATATGTTTAAATAATACTGAAAATACAATGTATTAAACTTGGTGGTATAGAACTAAAGCTATGCACAGAGAGAAATTTGCAGCTTTAAATCTTAATATGTAAAAAGATAAAAATTCTAAGTTAATGATTCACTTTCAGAATCCAGAAAAAGTAAAGCAAATTAAACTTCATTGTGCATAGAAAAAAAGAAAAGGGTAATATTCAATGAAACTGATAAGCAATAGGGAAAATTTAAACGTCAAAAGCTAGTTCTTTCAAAAATTAACAAATTGAGGAGTTCCTACCTTGCAGATCTAGAAAACAGAGATCAAGTATTATTATGATATATCCTACAGATATTTAAAGGATGAAAGAACATTAAGGATGACATTGTGCCGAAACATTGAACTGCTAAAACACAGTTTGCCAAAAATGACACGAGATTACACAAAATCTGTGACCTTATATAGACAAAGGTTCTTAGACATACACAATTATACTTCAGTAGAGTTGTTGATTAAAATTCAGATTTAAGAAGTAGATTCTTGGTAATACATGTTGTTTCTAACCATAGAGCTTTATAGTCTTTGAATATATACATCACAAAGAACAAGAGATGATTACAGGAATGTTAAACATACTGGTAGGAGGGATCTACCAATGATCTCAATTTCTTGGTATCCCCTCCTTCATGTAATATGTTCCCTTCCTATCACTGTGTCTGAATTCTAGTAATTTACTTTTAACTGATAGAATATGGTCAAGGTGTCGGAATGCCACTTCTCTGATTAGGCTATAGAAGATCATGTCTATGATCTTGCTGGAGCTCTCTTACCTGCTGAGTTTGATGAAGGTAGGTGCCAAGTTGTGAGTTAATCTATGGAGATACCCAAGTAATTGTGTGAGGATTCTAACCAGCACATGAGCAACTGATGCCTCCTCCTTAAAGCAAGAAATTTAATTCTGTCAACAAACTCGTACGTGAACTTGGAAGTAAATATTTCCCAGTGGAACCTTGAGATGGTTGCGACCTTTTGAGAGAGTCAGAGCCAGAGAATCAAGTGCAGTTTCCTAACTAAATATGTTAATTATATCTAAATTAAAAAATACCAGAATCTCTGATGTTTTATAGGGGTAGAGGAATTTACTTGTTTAATCATAGATATGATGAAAAAAAATTCAAAGTTCAAGAGAGTAGAAACACATTTACCCTTTGAATGAAAGACAACTCCTCTGTTTATGTGGGTTGAAAGGAAAAATGATCAGGAACATCAACCCAAGTGCTGTCAGTAAGGCAATTGCCAGGGTTATTAAACTCTCTTATTAGTTCTAAGTGGTGTTTTATTGTACTCCGTGGATACAGAAAAAAATATAACAAACCAACCCCTGGCTACATGGTTGCATTATTTATTGCTGCATTAAAAAATTTCCCCAAACTAGTGGTTTGGGAAAATATCATTATTTTCGGTTTCTGTGGATCATGAATCTAGGCAATGCTTAGCTCAGATACCTACCTCAGGGTCTCTGATAGGCTGAAATTAAGGTTTGTGTTTTTATCTGAATGCTCCATTGGGGAGGGTCAGCTTCAAAATGCACTCATGTGGCTTTTGGCAAGAATCAGTTTTTGAGTGGCTGGAAGCTACCCTCACTTCCTTGTCATGAGGCAGAAAGTGAGAGTGAACATAGAGAATCAGATTTAGCACTATGGAATTCTCAGGCTTTGTAACCTGATCTTGAAAGTGTATGCCATTACTTTTGCTTTATTCTGCTCATTGCAAGCAAGCCGTTAGGACCAACCTATACTCAAGCCAGGGACCTGATTAGGAGGGGAGAGTCATGGAAACTCACCTTAGATTGCTCCCTGCCAAAATACTGACATGTCCATAGCCTATAGTAAGAGTAAAGTACTGATTTGGGGAGACATGTTTTCTGAACTCTGGAGTACATGAGTTACTCTACTTAAAGATATTGAGAAATAAGCATGCTATAGAGAAAACATAAGGATCTTTAAATTTACCTATATTGTTTCTAAGTCACTAAGTGCATTATGTAAACATTGATGTGATGAAGTAATCTTTCTAAGCTACAATTTTTAAACTTGCATTATAATTTGTAGAGTTGAGTAATAAAAGGATTATGGTTTAAATAATTATTTTAATTAAAAATTTCAGTTAATTGGATCATTTTCAGAAATATAAATTTGTGCATGGTATGTTGTTTTTTATAATATAGTAGATATAAGTTGATCAAATTAATAATTGATTATTTATTGACTTAATATTTCAAAGACAGAACTTATCCCAGACCACTAAAAATGATCATTTTACTTTAGTTGACTTTCTAAAATACTAACTTAAAAATTAATCAAGTAACTACGACTATATTACAAATTCAGTGACTTTAAACGATAGCAATTTATTATATAGTTTCAGTGGGTGATAAATTAATACAGTGGTTAGGGAAACAATGTAATGTGAAGGTACTTATGAGAAAGTATATATATTTAATATTTTAAATTTACAATTGGCTTCTACTGAATACACTTACTACAAGAACTTATACAGGTAAAATTTTGTATTAACATTTATTAATCAAGCTTCTGCATCATCCATAATCATAAAAGTATTTTTTGTGTCAGTAAAGGTTATTACTTTTTAGATAATTTTAAACAACCAAAAGAATGAGGATAGATTTTATTGTATCACCTAACAATCTACCAAATACAAATTCAGACATTTCTATTTTTGTCATTGTTATTACTACTACTATTACTATTAGCGTTGCTGCTATTTTTGTTGTTAATAGTAGAACTAGTAGTTGTTACCCTTTTGAACCTCTACAGCAAAGAATTGAATTAATCAGCTCCTTGGTACATAGTACATTATCATTATCTGTGCAAGTCCCTTTTCTCATTAGTACGATGTATGCATATGTTCACTCACTCTCTGATCTTTTCTTCCTATACGTTACTGATGTAGGGTATTTTTATATTTTGTTTGTGTTTTTCTTATAAAAGGTGTTCTTTTGTGTGTACATATTTTTAATCATAAATTGGTGTGCACTGAAATTATATTCTGTTTCTTACTCTTTTCAGCAAATACAATGTTTTAAGGGTGCATTTTAGGGTGCGTTTTGTTACTGCATGTGGTATAGTTGGTTCTTTTTAGTAGCTACACAGTATCCAATGCTCTGCATCCTGCTCTCCCAGGGATGCCTAATTCCAACTCCTTTGGCACCCAGATACTGTGACAATAAATTACATTTCCGTTCTCCCTTTCGGCCTGGTGGAAATTTTTTTTGGGGGGCTACGTACTTAAGAACAGAATCTTTATAGTAGAGTTAGCAGAAATAACTCTACTATTTCTGTGTTTAATGTGTTATATTTGTGTTTAATGTGTTATATTTGTTCCTTATAAACTTTTGTGTTTAATGTGTTATATTTGTTCCTTATAAACTTTTTAACATACTTGCTTAGAATGAAATTGGCAACCTAGAAAGTCTGAGATTCCAAGCTTCTGGTGTGGAACACTAGCTGTTCAGAGTGGGAGAAAGAAGAATAATGGGAAGTGGGAAAATAATCAGGAAAACTTGGCCTTTTCCCAGAGTTGATGTATGATTCCAGAATTAAATGAACAGTATAGTTTAGCTATAAACCTACAGCTTTTATTTATGTGTCTATTTTTTGAGACAAAATTTAGAGAAATATTGGTTCAAATATCAGAGCTGAAATTTCCCCTCTTTACCTGAGTAAAGAGAGCTTAGGAAACAGTGATAAAAATATTCTCGTTCCAACATTGCTTTAAACATCTTTGTCATGGCCACCGTACTAGAATTACTTCCAGTTGCAGTGCCAGCAGATCAGTCCTCCTTTTCAAGAGCCTCTCGTATTTACTGATTTCCTCCAGTACCTGTTAATTTAGATTCACCTTGTGTGTAACAAGAAAAAGTCTACCTATTGTCTCCTGCACGTGCTACGCCCATTATTTCTGTCTTCCCACGTGCTGTTCTTACTTGACATGTGTCACTGTAGGACTTAACATCTCCCTCCCTGCCTTCAAAACACAAGCTGGAAAGTATAATGACAGCAGGAAAGACCCCTGAAGGCCAGTGCCGCAGGCCAGAGGAGTCAGCCCCTAAATGGGAGCTGAGAGTGTAGAGACAGCTGGAGAGGAGGGACAGTCCAGCTCATCCAGGAGCAGGAGATTTTGGCTGCTCAATCACAAGAGAAAAATCTTTGGAACTCTTAAATTTATGATAAGGTGTGCCCTTCCTTGGCCATCACTTAGAAAGGGTGGATTTATGTATGTGAATTATCCAGAGAACTGGAGCAAGAAGAGAGGTTGTCAATAAACTTAGGTTTTTAGGGCTGACTCTATAATGAACCCACTAAATGACCTTTGCCAAGTCATTTAACTTCTCTGGGGCTTTCACGCTTCTGTGCCTTTTTGGGTGTTTTTTTCACTCTCTGGAATTCCCTAAGCTCTTTGACAGGGAGATTTTTGCTCATAGGCAATATTCAGTTTGGTGTCATCATCTCTCTCAAACATCCCCTGACTCCCTGCCTACACCTGAGCAGTGAGCTGCTGCTTGCTTTGTGCTTCTGTGGTAGTAATTCGGTAGGTAAGTGTCTCGCCTCACTTTCCTTCCATCCTTCCCCCACTTGCCTTATACACTGTGAGCTCCAGAAGACTAAAACCGGATTCACTGTATTTTTGATTTCTTAGTGCCCAGCACATGTTGCCAGACATGTAGTAAAATCTCAATATATGTTTTTTGAATCTCATGAGTGAACTTTGCCTTTATATTTTTTAACATATTAAGTGAAGCTATTGGGCAAGATGAGTGGTTTTTAAGCATTTAAAAAGTGGAAGATTTGGTTAAAATTTTAAGAGGTCCAATACATTATGGAGAAAAAGAAGGAAGTGCTTTATTTGGAGTAAGAATCAGTTTCAAGAAATCTGTCCACTTAACTTCTCCTCTTTGAACAGAGCACTAGGCGGTAAAGAAATAGGGTTAAATTGGCCTGGAATCATAATTGCTTATTTTCTTGCATCTGTAAAGTTATAATGCTGTGAAAGTTGCTCTTTGTAGCAACATTTTTTTTTATGAGACTTTTTTTGTGGTGGAATTTTTTCTAAAATGTAAAAATACTGTCCTGCCTTCCTGAAAAACAGAATTCAGCACTAACGTAACTGATTCTTTCCTTAATGACTCAGGCCCTCATTAGGAACATTCACTGTTTCACTGAGCTGAATTCACAAAGGCGTTGTTATGACGTGTTTATTTTCCAGTATCTTCCTTGTATGTCAACTATCATTGCTTCTGCTGTCATTTTCTCTGACCTAATAGCTCCCTTAGCTAATCTCTTTTCCTCAAAGTCCCTGTGCCCTAAATTTTTTGTGTGCTAACACAATACAAGTCTGTTTAGAGTTCTCAGAAAAATGAGTTGGACTTGAGAGAGTCCATGGCCTTTTGTGCTGGCACTATCAGAAACTCATGAAGGTATTTCTGGTATTTAGAGGTTTAGGGTTATTTCCTGGTGTCTGTATCCCTGGGTTTAGGGATTCTCAAGTCAAGCTCTACATTTACAAGGTAGCATATATGTTTTCTAGAAAAATTAACCTTCATACAATCTGGGATAATTAAATGGATGTACCTTAAATGATTTAGAACAGTTAAGCCATTTTTTAAATAAAGCAAATGGTGAAATACCTTTGAGAATGAACCAAATACATTTTCTTATAAATTTTACAACATACTTTTGAACTATGCTCTTGTACTATAAGGTATATATATTATAAACAAGCATAACAAGAGCAATTAGAAATAACATTTAAATATAAATGCTCATCCTAATATTTCCTTTTCACATTCCAGGGAATCGTCTTGTTCACCCCTGAGATGCATACACAATTGTAGACCCCACTGATAAACTCTGGTTTAGAGATCTGTAATAAGGATATTAACTTTGACTTTAGCTAAGCAGATAAGTGTCCTTTCAACTGAAATATAATCTAGCTGCTTTTGAGGACATCAGATTTTTTTTTTTAATCTCCAGAACCTAACATGTTTGCTAATAGATAGGTGTACAGTAAACATTTGATGAACATTTAAGGAATGAATGACGATTCAGTAGTCCATAGGGAGGCATTGAAACTCAAGTTTTTCTTTTCTTTTCTTAGATCATGTCAAAATTCTTTAAAATCATGTTCACATATCATTATATCATTAGTAGTGTATACACCACCGGGTAGGAATGATTGCAAAGCATGCTGGGATTTCAGCGTCAGAGAGCTTTGAGCCAGGTGTCAGGCATTTATTTCCAATAGAAGATTGGTCCTGTTTCTACCCATCCTAATTATTACAGTGTGAGGCCTAGCAAAATCTGACTTAATAAAGACTATCATGTGCTGCCAAAAGCATCAGGCATCTGGGGTAGTTGAGTGGGCACTGGCAGTAGTCACTAAATATTGGTGGTTCCCAAAGCCAGGCAGGTTATTACTATTAAGGAGTTAGGAAAAAGGTGGAGGAGAGGGGCCATTAAGGACACATTTGGGTAGTTTTAGGACACAGCTGTATCTCAGGCCTCTGCTCTTGCTCTGCACATTCACCTTAGACCTGCATAACCTACTTGCTATAACATACCATCTATGAACTTGTAATCCAGACACGTACCCAGCAGCCCACTGGGTGGTTTCAATTAGCCTCAGACACTGCATCATCTGCATGATTAACTCAGCTGCTTTCTCCCTAACCTGCTTCTTCTAAAAGTTTCCATCTCTGTAGGTGGTTCTGCCACCATCCATCTAGGTTCAGAAACCTGAAAGAAACTCCTGATTTCTTTAGCTCCCTCATCTTTCACCTCTGTCTCTTTCACTCCATTCCCAGTGCCAGCCTCCTCCCTTGCCTCCTAATTGGATTTCCCAGCTTCCTTCTCAGAGTCTGCAAATCATTTTACATATTATACCGGAGTGATTTCATAAATAACAATTTGGATAATATATCCTCCTTATTTGAAGTTGAGATTTCTGACCTCCAGGTCCATCAAATAAGGGCCTGCTCTTCAGTTTCATTTCCCATCACTGTTTTCCTTACATTTGGTTATCTTCATATTGAACTTTTTTCAAGTCTTTCAGAGTTTTTGGTTGGCCACAAACACTTGGGTCTTCACCCCGCCCTCCTGCTATTCCTGTCTGTAGCAATCTTTCCTCCTCTTTTCACTTCCTCCGGTTTCAACTAAGATTGTTTTTCCAGAACTTTCCCCTGATTCCTGGACCAGGTTATATCTCTCTATATCTTAGCATCCCAGAATTTCCCTGCCGTTCCACTCGGGGACTGTTATATGTGGTTATGTGTCCATATTTATTCCTAGAGTGTGAACTATCGGACAACGGCCTCATCTGTCCTCTTCACTGCTGTATCCTCAGTACTCTCCTCATTCATATTTATTGAATAAAAGAATGAGAGGATGAGGTCCCTGGAGTGCTCATCATGGACCATGCTAAGTGGTTAGTCAGAAAGATTGAACAAACACAGCAAGAGATGGGGTAGATGGGCAGCTTCGGGGAGAAACTTAGGACCCAACACTAAATTCGGGTGTTTCAGATATAAACCTTTTAGACTTTTAGGTCCTCCCGGAGGGTAGACCTGGGGTTACAGAAACAAGCAGGATAGCCTTACAGCCAGACATACTTGAACTCTAAATCGTAATCTTGGGAAATTACTGATAGGGCTGATGTAAACCCATTGAGATAATTTGTGTAAAATGTATGGCATGGTATTTTGATGTGGCTCTTGTGATACTATCATTATGTGATGCTCCATGTTCCCATCAATGTGCTGCTTCTGTATAATAATATTGTACAGAAATTCTGTAATTCTCTTAAGTCCTCATGATACCCTATGAAGAGCTTCTCTAGTTATTCTTTGTGAGATAATAAAGCATAGAGAGGTTTAACCAACTTGCAGTCACACAGTTGAGTGAGGTGCAGCATGGGATAATCTTGGTGATTCTATCATACAACCTCTCATTTGCTCCTAATATTTTTCATTGAATTTTATTCCTTCTCCATTTAAAGTAAGATATTTGAACTTAAGGAATATTTGTTGAATCGTCTCCATGTGTGCAATATTAAGTACTGTGTGAAATTAATTTAACATAACTATCACTCACTATGAACATCTGAAAGAATGCTGTAACTTCTTAATATTCATTTCATATCTTACTGGGGAGGAGGTATTAAAAAGGAGCAATGAGACAATATAATAAAGGGACAAAATAGAATCTTTCAGAGAAGCTGCTTTCTACTCCATACCTTTGATTACAGGTTATGTGCAGCAGACAGTGATGCTTCCTAAATGTTTATTCTCTAAGGGTAACGTCGTCACCCTCAAAACTGAGCTGCTACCACTAAGTAGATTCCAAATAGTCCAGGCCTAAGAGAACATTTACAGAAGAGTTAAAACACCATATCTAAAATTTCTAAGTCAAAAAAAGCATTTTTCAGTTGTAGTTCATGGAATACAAAATGTCAGTTGTCGGGGGTGAGGGGGTATTCTGAATAACTATTATCAGAGACCTGAAGAAGTTGAGTTTTTCAAGTTAATTGAAAGTTAAGTTTGGATGCACTCTTTAAAGATACGAAAAGATCTTTTCAATTAGTTAGATTATTTCAATTCTTTTTTTTTTAATGAAATGAAACTCCTATAATATTAATGATATTCCTACAAGAAAATATATCTACTGTACATTTCTTCAATTTTGATAACATTGTTGTGATTCCTCTCTTGTCCTAGAGATTTAGTTTGTCCCAGTTTTATACCAATGAATTTTGCATTTCACTCACAATGAAATAAAGAGTAAAAGTCATCTGAATGTACTGTTACAGCACTTTATATCTACAAATTGTACTTGTTATTCTTGGCTCATCAGATTAAGCTGCAATCAGAGAGCTGCAAAGGGAGAGCTGACTTCCCACCACAAGCTTATCTGCCACAGAAGCCATGTGTCTGGCTTCCAGACCATCAACTTTGAGGCCAGGTCAGATGCTTCCAGTGCATTCATGCAACTGCAACTGGGTTTACTTCATCCAGGCTCATGTTTGACCAAAATAAGCAAAGAACTGAAAAATGGAATAAGGTAATTTTGGAGTAAGAGTTTAAGAAATTAAACACTCTAGATTTTAAACCCAAACTTTCTCTATTCCGCGGGAGAAAAATGTGTAGTTTGCCATTTTGCATAGTCCATCCTAAAGGACTTCCCAGGGCGTCAGTTGGTCTGGGGCAGGATTCAGAAGTAGTTGGGAGACAGGATGGGGTGACTCTCTGGGCGGTGGGACGCCTGGGCTGCAGGGACCAGCTGACTCCTTCCTTTCCCCAGCCCAAAGCTCTAGGCAGCGTGCCAGCCCTGTCCAGCCTAGGCCTCAGGACCCAGACTTCACCCGGGCGAAGGCCAAGGGGGTGCTCTGCTGAGCCCAGTCGCACCGCCCCCTGCCTCAGTCAGGGGCCGCCCGCCAAGAGTTCAAGGCCTCCCTATCCGGATATGATGAAAAGGAACAACAGAGGGAGAAGTGTTTCAGGAGTGTAGGAGTGGTGGCAGGGGAAGAGAGGAAGAGGAGTAAAAGGCCCCCTTGGAGGGGAACTGGCTGGAGTGAGCTGGCTGGAAAGAGGGGGCGGAGAGCGCACAGTCAGAGGAGCTGCCGCTGTTGCCACCGCTGCAGCGTCTGGACTGAACCAGAGGGAGGCGGGGAGGGACGCACAGGGGCGGCCACCACGCTGTCAGGCCACCGGGGCGAGATGCCGCCACTGCTTGAGCCGTGCTAACTTTCGGGGCGGAAGAGGAGGAGGAAGAGGTTTGAGCGAGGTGGGGGTAATGCGGAGGTAGGTGGTGGTGGTCTCTTGGGCGGGAGGAGGAGGGATTTGATCCTTCCCTGTAACTTCTCCTAAATCTAAATCTCCTTTCCCGGGCACTCCCAGAGGGAGGGTCCCCTTCCTCTGCTCTTTTCCGTTCTGGGGGACTCAACTTGCTGGTAACAGTTTTCCTCCCCGATTTCAAATCAAAACTTACCGGGGTGGGGTTTAGGGGAGGGACATGGAGGGGGAGGGAATGTCCCGCAGGGGTGCTGAGCTCTTCTCCAAAAACACTTTTTTAATTCTTCCACCAGAAGCAGCCAGTTCCCAGAACCCAACACCTAACAGCCCTTCGCAAGTTCGCCCCGCGGGGCAGCGAGCAAGGGGGCAGCGCAGGCTCAGCGGAGCGGCCCATGTCCGGCGCGGGAGAAGCCCTCGCTGCTGGGCCCGCAGGGCCGAACTGCGCAGCCGAGGAGGGTGGCGGCTCGCCGGGGTCCCCGGCCCAGGGTGAGTGCTCGCTTGCCGGTGCAAGCTTTTGTGTTGTTGCCTCTTCACGCATTTTCTGATGGGGACGGAACAGTGCGGGAGGATGGATTCCTACATTGTTCTGGTGAACTTTTGCATAGTTAGCATTACTCAAGCAAGTTCTCCAGGATTCCTGCCCTGGATCAACAACCGGATAAGAGGGCGGGATCCTCTGGTCCCTCCACTCCCCCTTCCTTTGCCTGCCGAGAAACAGGATGACAGGATTGTTTCTTAAGTGTATGCATTTAGGGCCTAAGGTCCAAGAGTGTGGGTTCAGAAGTGCTTCTTCCCTTTGTCTCTTTAGTTTTTGTGTCTTTGTCAGTACCAGTACTGCTGCTGCTTTTCTGAGCTGGCGTGTGCTCAGTTTGCCTTTCTGTTTCTGTTGTACCTTGCAGCTAGGTTAATAATCCAGGTTTCTGTGACCAATAGTTTTGGAATTGGTTCATGCATATACTTTCAACAACTTCTGTTTTGAAACAAATACGCTTTGAAAGAAACCCTTTCCAAGAGTGAATTAGCTCCTTTGTGTTCCTCCAGAGTGTAAACATGTACAGCCTATAAAGAAAATACTCTTGTTCTGGGAAGGTTCCATAGCAAGCTTCTAAACAAGTCAGAACATGCCTTTCTTCTCTTGAAGGTAACATATTTCAAGTTTGCATTGATGACAGACCCATGGCCTTGCTCTCCTGATACATTTTCTTCTAAGGCCATAGGGCAGTACCTATTTTTAAGTTCCAATACTGATATAAATTACTAAATATTTTTCCAGGACTTAGAAACCTGAATTTTAAGCATATCTCATAGCTTCTTTCCCCCCCTCCCCCTTAACAATGTAGTGAGCTTTTGGGTCTTTTTTTTTTTTTTTAAGGCAGATAAAAGTGGAAAAGAGTAAGTTAAATCTGAACTCACACTCTGAACTCAGTTTCGAAGCAGATAACCTCCATGATTTAAAATTAAATTGTCTGGCATTCAGGGCTGTTCAGTTGAATTGTTTTTCTGCACATTTTACTTTTAAACAGTGAGTCATTTTCTTAAACAGAGTTAATCAGAACTAGAATGATAAGCATGTTTTCCCAGAGGCAGCCCTTGCTCTGCACTCTGCATTACCCACATGGCCTGTCCCTGTCGCTAGGCGTAGTGCTCAGTGCTCAGTGATGGGCTGTTTGTGTTGCACTAGAGCTGATCACTATTCTTAAACAGTGCTTATGTTAAAAGATCGACATCACACTGGAAAAACAATTGATTTGAAAGTAGTTGAATTCTACAAAGTCCAACTTTAATACTATGAACTTTTAAACTGCTCTTAGAGGAGCTCACGGCCTTAGAGCACTCCTGTGATGTTAGGATGCTGAGGTCCCACGTGACCTCACTTTAGGAAGCAGGGCCTCTAGGAAGGTCTGAAATACAGTGTTGACTGCATACAGCACATCCATTATCAATGTGGAAATGGAAACTTATTTTTCAGTTATAAGTCACTGAAAATTGACTTAGCCTTAGCAATATTAGTTACATCTTGCTTTCTTATTAGTTCAATTTTGATTTAAAACATCCTTTAAATAGACATCACTTTAATTGTAAATGTAATAAAGAGTTGAGGTTTTAAAGCCTCAGAATCTTAAAATATTATCTCAGATAGGAAGATTCCCTAAATTGTATTAAGAAAAAAAAATTTTTGGAGTGGGGAGGGAGAAAGCTTCCCATGGTTAAGTTCTTTTTGTTAATAAAGGTAGTATGAAGAAACTGCTTGCCTCCATGCTACCTCTGTACTTGTAAGCTCTTCCTCAAGTTCTTTTATCCTTTTCCTTTCGCCTCTGGATTCTTTTATCATATTTTCAGAGGAATGCAGTTGTTTGACAAGTATCTGGTAGAACATGACTGCTTAACTAATTGAAATGTAATTTGAATATTTTATATATTAAAATAATGTGGTGCTAGCTATAGTGCGAACCAAAGGCACCAAAACTTAAATTGGGAAGTAATTTTAGGGAGTCTTCACTCTTAACTCTCCATCAAATCTAGAGTTCCATCTAGGTCCTTCAGCATTCAGTGTTATGAAGGTTTTCCTTATTGAGCACATAGCTAGCTGTCTCTTTAAAACTTTTACCTTTCTGCTGTGATTCTGCAAACAACATTCTGTTGCTTTGAAGGCATTAAAAGTCATTTGTATGTATTTTGAAAACTGTCACAGAGCAAGAACAGAAGCTCATAAGCTCTGGACTGTAAGAGGGAACCACAATAAGTGGTAGCAGGCAGGGAGTAGCAGGGATTGCAGGTCACAGAAAGCTCATGGGTAGCAGACAATACTTCTCAGCTTTAGCTTGTTGTTTCCAATTGGGTTAATATCTTCCAGTATTTCAAGAGATACTGGAAATACAAATTTTTATGTATCATCTTTCCCTTCTTAAAAGTTGGCAACGACCTAAGGTCAGTTTTTGTCCAGGCCAAGCAATAGAACCACACCTGCAGGTTGAAAATGACCTCTAAACAGCTTGTTTGTAATCTCTATTACAGAAAATAGAAAGTAAATGTATGATTTAAAACTGTTTCCCTATAATTAACTTCTGAAAGATTGATTTGATTTGCCTTCTCATGCATTCCTATGTAAGTGTCTTGCTAGGTGAAGGTTAATTTGGGCCTCAATTATTATTAAGAGAGAATGGATCTTGTATACATGGTTCTTCTACTTGTCATTTTTTTTTCTTCCTCCTTTGCATTAAGTATCTTAAATTACTGTATTATCAAACAGCATTAACAATGTAAGCATTTCCTTTCTGGTGCAGTAGTTACTAAAATCCATATAGTCAAAAGACCCTTTCGAAGAATTTCTTCATCCACAGATTTGTTATGTATAATTAAAGGGATTTTTAGAAATTTAGTTCAGTGAACTCACTTTTTAGATAGAACATCAGAAGAATTTAAGTGACTTGCGCAAGGTCGCATACTGAGTGAGTAAAATCAAGATAGAGACACAAATTATAAAATATCGTATATGTCATTGTGATAAATGTGGTTGAAGTAGAGAATCAATACTACTTTTTCATATAGATGGAAGAATCAAAGATAATAGGCTTTGGATATTGTGAATCACTTGAGCCTGTTCCCTTCCCTGGATTTCCCTCCCACCCCTGCTCCATGTATTTGCCAAGACTTAGACTGTTGGACTGTGAGTGTTAGAATATACTTTAATGTGATAATGTGTGATTTAATGCACTCTTTTCTCTTGGGAGAGTCCTCTGAGACTATTAGGCTGACTTTTCATAGCAGGATGCAAAATGCCAGTGAAGTTAATTAAAAATAATTTAAAATAGAAGCTAGGGAGAAAATCTTCAAGTTTAAATTACTTAAGAAGAGCTTTGACTTAGAAGCTTAGCTGAGTTGTCAGGACTTTATAGTGGCTAATCAGATTTCCTTTGTGGGAAGCTTGTTTATTTCATTTTATAGAATGTATGCTTATAATATGCATATTCTTCTACTTTTATCATATTATTTTATCCTTTGATTAGGGTGATATTTCTTAAAGTGTGTTGTCTTGGGACAACTGCTCACTCTAAATCTCAGCCCTTAACCAGGATGCTTTTGCCCTCCAGGAGATTTTTGGCAATGTCTGGAGACAAGTTTGGTGGTCATAACAGGGAGTGAGTGGTGCCCACAGCATCTACTGTTAGAGGCCAGGGGTGATACTAAATATCTTACAATGCACAGGAAAGGACAGCCCCCACGACAGTGAATTTTTAGGCCCAGATTGTCAGTAGTGTTGAGATAGAGAAACCTTGTTATTCTAATCTGTCAGGGCTACTGGCATTCATGACTCCAAGGCAGACTTTGAGTTAGACTCTCTGGGTGTAAGACTCAGAATCTGCATTTTCAACACATTCCAAGTATTCCTTAACTCTAGTTGAGAATCACTATTTGAGACTTTCATCTAGAAAGTGATATATTCTATTGGTATTTAAAGTTTTTTTAGTAAAATGACTTAAAAAAAAACTTAAAAATTTCCTTTTTCAAGTTCCAGACTTCTATCATTGTACATATACTATGTAGCAGTGAATTCCCAAATTTGTATTACATGTCTCAATTAATAAAAATAGGCCAAAATATTCATCCAAAAGAATTTCTTTTCAAAATTGTATGTAATGAAGTACAAATATATTGTGAATATTGTGAAAGAAATAAGAAAATAAAAAAGGGAATGGGATGAAAACGAGTAAATATTTTAATATATTTTTTTTTACCACATCAGTAGCTATTCTTGTGCTACCTCTGCATCTTTCTTTGGATATCTTAGCATTATGGAATAAAAAGGAAAGAAGTCCCTAACTTCCACATGAATTGTGTTCTTCTGTAAATTGACATTTTAGATCCTGGATTATACTTAGATTCAGAATGATAATTTCTATTTAGTTCCATAATCTCAGAAGTTTGTTGCAATTAAATTTTATTAAATTTGATATATTTGCAATATACATTATAGAGAACATAGTTTTATGATACCAACAGCTAATTATAAATAACCAGTATCAAAATTACATTGAGTACAGACTGGTTTAAAACATTCTTTGAATGTGGGTACCTGAGAAAGAACAGGCTTGATCAGAAAGCTAAGGAGATTTGGGGGTATTTTCATGTGCCCTAGAATTTATAGTTCTTTTTTTTTTTCTAAAGGAACCAATGTTCATTTTATAAGTTTAGTTATAGAAGTACAAGTTACTGGCTAGGGATATTCATTTCCCTTTGCTTAGAAAAACAATCAAATGAATAAGGGAAGAATGTAATTGGGGGAAAAGCTAAGAGGAAAGGAAGAGAGGAAGGAAGTGCCGTTAAGGAAGATAATTTGGGAAAGCATTTATGAGCTGAACTGGTTGTAGGCATTCTAAAGAAATAGGTGATGGTAGAAAATCTTGATCAGGCCGGTGTCATTGCTGACCTTGATGTAGGTCATTAATGTATATTTGTGTAATAAATGATTGGGTAGGGCGTCCCTGGTGGTGCAAGAGGTTACGTCTCAGCACTATGAAGCTATCAGCAGCTAATGCAGCACGGGTTTGATCCCCAGCCAGGGAGCTGACTCACATGGCGCAGCAGACCTCTCCTGTCTAGCCTGCTGTTCCCCTCAGTAGTGTATTTCAGTAGATTCACCTGTTCTGCTCCCCACTCTGTCTCTGGAGAATTCTCTCAACTCCCAACCTTCCCACCGCCCCCCGCATCTCTGGCCTGCACCCCAGCTCTCGTATGCATAAATTAATCTTTAAAAGAAAAATTAAATGATTGGGTAAATGTGCAGAGCAAATATGATTCAGGGCAGCAAATAGCAATGAAAAGGAACAGTTTTAGAGTTGGGGTAAAGGATGGGAATAAGGAAAGCATTCATGTTTGTGTTTGTAATTCAGGGCACTTTTATAGAAGTGAGATTTTATTGCTGATTTTAATATCTATCATAGTTTTTATTTCTCTTCACATTGGTTATTTTCCCTTACTCATGAGCTATATAAATGTTCAGTCCTACACATACATGTTGAACTCTGCCATATTGCAGACACAGAAATCGATAGGTGAATGAAATCTGGGGCTTGCAGGATGGGGAAACACGGTTGCACATACCTTTAATCATGGTGGATAGGTTGGTGCTATAATACATACACAGAGAAAGTGGGATGGCAGAATGTGGGCAAGAAAGCCTCTCTAGCTGGGGCACTTGGAAAAGCCTTCAGGAGAACTTTTGACTTAGAGTTGAACCAAGAGCCATAATCTTAGAAGGGAGAAACAAGTCTTAGAGAAAATGTTACAGAATATCAAGTAGTTTGCTAAGGTCTCTGTCTGGCTGTATGGAGAAGAAAATGAGGTAAGATTGTAAAGATAGGTAAAAGTTGTTTTTAGGACGACCCTGATTTTCCTGTTGAAAAATTTTAATACCCTCTCTCTAAGCAGTGGTGAGCCATTGAGGGTTATTGAGGAGGAGAAGAACATGATCAAATTCATGATTTTAGGGAAATGAATCTGGTGGCAATTCAAAGATTGACTTTGGAGGTAGGGGCAAGAATGAAGGCAGTGATTATCCAGAAGGCTATTGTCTAACCTGACAAAAGGTTAGAGGTCCCCGCACAGCACCAGTGGGAGAGGAATTGAGTAAAACTGATTTCCACAAAATAGCAGAAGTGGAATAGAGCTCTACCTAGTTCTGAGTGCCCCTGAGGGCACTGATTTTTTTTTTTTTTTTTTTACCTATTCATCTCTGAATTTCTTGAAACAAAGCACAGCATCCAAATTTTGTTGTATGGATATGGTTGGGCAAAATATTTAATGTAGGAAATAGTGGAAGGGTAGAAATTTAAGGTAATCTGTACATTTGCTTTATCTCTTTCCTGAGTGAAACATAGGGGGAGCTATTAAGTCTCCTTTTGACCATGTTAGTTCAAGGGAAATTACCTCCACCCAATAGCCAGTAGGCAGCAGAAAAAAAAGAATTTGTGACTCAGGGAATGGTGTCAGGTTTAGACTAGGAATTCATACAATGTAGCTGATGGATGAACATGAGAGTGAGAAGGAGGAGTGAGTTCCAAGTTTGGGGGAATTGGCTGTACCGTAGGGAGGAGAAGGAAAAGAATACAAAAATTAAGTTGATGCCGACTGGTTAAAAACATGTTGGGGTTTGGATATGATGGAGAATGAGAACAGTTGAAGTTTAAGGGAGTTAGAAGGGCATGGAGGATTTTTTTTTTGGACTGGAGGATGGTAAACATGCTCACCACCTATTAAAGAAAAGATTGAGGCAGGGGATTGAAAGATTTTTTGAAGATGAAAGGCCTTGAGGTGGGGTGGTGGTACAGTGTGTGTCGGTGACTGATGGAATGAAATTCTGGGAAGGAATGGTAGAGGAGACCAGTCTTAGGAAAATTGGGAACGTTTGCCATTGACATGAGTATGGGAAAAAAGGATGAGTGAGAACTTAGAAAAAAAACTTACGTGAAAAGAAATTATTGAAGGCCTACATCTTAGCAAAATAGGTGGTAATATTTGCTGGGAACAAGGCTGGGGTTTAGGATGATTCAAGAAAGTTGAGATGTGTGGAAAAGATTTGGAAAAGTGGAGAACTGAAGAGGGAGTCAATCTCGGGCTAACAAAAGGACAGACAGAAGGCTTAACTAAGAATGAATGGCATGGATTTTAGTGGACACAGTCAGCATGGTTGATTGCTTTTCTCGGCACCCTCTGTCCCTCTGTGCTGGAACATGGGAATAGAAGCCAATAGAAGAGATTTGGGGGATTAGCATAGGGTTGGAGGTTGGCAGAATGGAAGCAGTGGGGGTGACAGGGGAGCAGTGTTTGTACTAACTTTTCTCCTGTTCCAGACTGGATAGGGAGCCAGAGAGACCAGAAGCGCGCTTGGCAGGGGAAGATTTCTGGCCTGCAAGACTTGTGCTTGTTGGCCCTGCTTGGTCAGTTCACATACAAAGATTTAATATATATGATTGAGTGACCTTTACAAGGCTACTGGGAAAACTGTGGAATTTTGGGGTGTGTAAAGGGACTTTCCTGTTTCTTTGTAACTTATTTCCTGGATCTTGTTGAGGTGATTTCATGGAAAGGGGTAATAACGGTGTACATTTATTTTATTAGTGTTATATTTTACTAATAAAAGATTTGGGGAAATAAGGAAACATAAATTGACACAATCTAAAGTTATGCTATTTCCAAGTGGAAAATTACAACAACAAAAAAGACGGAAACAATTCAACCAAATTGTCTTTCTGAGATAATGTAATTTGCCATGTAAAGGCAGGGCATGTGATTTTTATGTTTATAATTCTAAGACTTTATTCAATTTTTATTAAGAGAGGACTGCTTCTGCACTGGCTAGATTGCAGATGTTTGGAGAGTTTAACCCTGGTAATTCACCGGAACAGATCAAAAATGCTACAGTCCTGTCTGCTGTCTTCGTCAGTCTTTTGTTTGTTTCTGTACCACTATTTAGGATACTTCTCTCTTTCCATTTTTTTGTCTTTGTCTCTCAGTCTCTTCTTCCTCCTCCTCCTCCTCTCTGGCAATAAACACTTTACCGAAGTTACTTGAAGTGTTCCTCTTATTCTTATATTACCATCCATATCCTGAAGAAGGAAAGCTTTTAACTTCAAGTTTTTGAAATTGAGTTACATTTTATAGATTCCAATTCTAATCACTTAGAGTTCACTAAGTAGGAACTATGAAAGAGTTATTTTGACACGAATTTTGTTTGTGGTTTCTACTTAGAGTTCACTTCTGTTTTCAGATTCCAACCCACATGATCTGAAGTGAGATGATTCATATGCATGTGCTTTTATGCCTGATTTTTCAATAATTTCAAGAATAAACTCTGAAATTTTCATGCTAGGTCATATATTTCATTATTAAAGCAATATTTCATTATTGATAATTACAGAAGGAGAAACCTTGTCAACAAAATATTTTCTGTGTGCCTATGAAACACAAAGTCCTATGAAGAGTAAACATGTCATACTTGGTTTTGCTCACAAGGAATTTGTAAATGAGGTGAACAAGAAGATGAGGTATAACGTTTGGCTGAATTAAATTGTAATCTCATGTCAGAATATCAATGCAAGATTACAACAGGAACCATGTGATGGGTTAGTGGCGGTCCAAGTGCCAGCTGGCAAGTGCAGTTCTGGAGCTTACAGATTTAGAGGCTGAGAAAGAAATTCAGGAAGGCAAAAAGTAGTTGGTTTGGTCTGGGTTGGGCTGCTAATGACGCCAGCTGAAGAATACACAGTCTTTTTGCTTGAGATCATCCAGAGTTGAGCACTAAAAATAAGGCCCTTGTGGTTGAGCAGGTGACAGCTTTCTGAAGGCAGGTGGCGGAGTGCAAAGGGTCCATCTTCCTCTTCTGCACTTGCTCTGGTCCGTGCTGTAGTCCTTGAACTCTTTTTCATGGTGGATGAATCCTTGACGTTTTTGGTCCCTTACACATGTAGAACTACTCTGCTTCTATTTCTCCCATCACCTAAGCATCAAGCAGGATGCTTAGAAGATTTTTTGAGGGGGTTAGTGTTTATTTCTCATTGAAAGACAAAATGAAAGTATGGAGCATGGGAAAGTGTAGGAATTTGCCACATTGAAATATGTATGATGTTAAGTTTTTCACAATATATGTAACGAATCTAATTGTTACTTGAACTAAGGGGTAACATTCAATCTTTGTGTTAGCAAAGTATTTCTGATTGGAGGAGAAAAGATTAGAGGTACTGGTAGTGGGTATGGAAGAGTATAGATTTGAGACAGACTAGGAAGTTTTAACTAGCTGGATTTGGTAACTGATTATCTTGGGGTGAGGGAAATAAGGGGAAATAGAGAATTGAAAGATGGTTCTGAATCATCAGTGATGACTACTAGTGACTGGATACAGACCGTAGTTGGAGAAATAGGCAGGGACAGAAGAAAAATGGTGACAGATTCTAGGAAATGTTGAGTTTGAGTTGCTAAATATTTGTCCATGTAGAATGGAAACTGCAGATCTCTAGGTCAGGACAGGGATCAGGGCTAGGGTAATGGACCTACAGTTATCCTCCTGGAGGTGACTGAAGTTGTTGTAGTTAATGAGATAGCGACTGCAGCTAGTATGGGTTGGTGATCTTAAAGGGGACTGAGAAGGCAGTGTCCCAGAGAGATAGTCCAGAAGGCAAGAGGCTGGCTTAGAAAATTATACAGTAGGCTCCTGGTTTTTGACCTTTAGTAGATTTACCAGGAAGGACACATTTCCTGACTTCTAATCCATATTCATCATTCATCCATAGTCCAGGAAATCAATTTTTATGTATTTGTAATTCTGATACTGTTTTATTTATAGCTTTTCTACTATTTTGAAATGCTCTGTCTGTCCTCTCTCACTTGGTTACTTCAAGATCAACCCAAATCATAGCTTTGAAATATCTTTCAGATGAAACAGCTCCCTTTGGTTCACTTTGTTTTCCATTGACTTTCCTTTTGTAATAGTGCCCATTAAGTATTCATCCCTTAAGCAGAGAACCTGGGAATGGAAGTTTCTTAAGAAAATAACCCAGCTGAATTGAGGCAACAGAAGTTTTTAAAAATTTTGGCACTTGTAACAGTGACCATGCTAGCAAAGTTTGGTTACGTATCATCATTTTTAAAAAGGGAAAGATGGTAGAGTCCTCAATTCCTTTTTATAAAAGGGTTAATCAGCTATTAAGGAAACTGCTATAGATAGGGAGTCTTTGGATTTCATCTATCAGTAAGATACATTCTTTGATGATAGCTTTCTAAACTGGACTGAGAAGACTATTGTGCCTACAAGAGTGAGTAGAAATGAAGGCTCTGAAGATCATTGACTGAATTGTGAGGGTATTTAGCACAGAGAAGATAAAGAACAGGAGACATTTTCTAATATAGGACTATCACTTGGAAGGAAGTTTAGGCTTTGCTTGGTTGCAGAGAGCTAAATATGAATTACTGAAAATTGTAAGGAAGTCATTGTAGCCCATTGGGAAAAAAAAATCTTTCAATTAAAAAACAAAAGGGGGAAATGCCGCGCCCTGGCCCACCCGAGTTGCCTGAAGGCGCAGCACGGAGCTAGCACCTTCAAGGAAGAGTTCCTTAGGTAGCCAGGAGGCGACATCTCTTCCCGTAACTACTTTAACTCACAAATATTTTCTAAGTTAGACTTATAACTTTCTTAAGATATGCCTGCAGACATAACCTCTCCATTGCCTAAGACCCCATGATTGGGTCTAGGTGCCGAGCTGCTCCTTCAATAAGTACATTTTTGCCTGATCACGGGTTAGTGTCCTATACAAAAACATTTACTCCCCCTCCCCTTACATTCCCCTGCCTGCTTCTGGGAATCAGCATAAGATGGCTTCTGTGATTAACCACTTCAGGGAGTTGGAATAAGATGGTTCCTTTGATCAGATTCTGGTTTCCATGCAAAAAGGACATTACGCTATCGCCTTTTAGGCTCCAGGCTCAGGGCAAAGGTTAATCATTATGTTTATACCTCATACCTTAGAAAATTTACATTAAGCAAAAAAATATTATCCCCAGAAACCACCTGATTGTAAACAAAATGTAATCAATCATGTGCTTAACAAAAATATGTATCTGTTATTTTTACTTCATTTTTGTAGTCTATCATTATCTTTAGAAACTATGCCTGCTAGCCAATTTTATGGTATAAAAAACCCCACTGTTGGGGCAATAAACAGAGCAGCCTGATCACTACTCGGTGTGCGTGCTGTCTCTCATTCCCCTTCCCTCCTGCCGCCGACGCTTTCCCCACCACCCCTGGGAACCCAACCTCGGTCGGAGCCGGCCTCCGACAACAGTCCCAAACTGAAGCAGACTATCTCCTGAGACAGTTTCCTGTCATTGGGAGTATTCATGCCTACTCTCCTTGGCCTATTCCTGGGTATGTAGTAATTTGAATGTCTTCATCTGAATTCATGGTATCAGGTTTATCTAAGAGACTTATAAGACAAACCTGTCTAACCCCCAAATTCCATGAACCTATGAGTGTTTGGCTTTAGTATGAATGTACTTTGCTTGCTAGTTGAACGAACTCAATTGAACGTGTATTTGAGGATGCTCAACTTTACAGTTCCTCAGAGTTGTCATCTTTATGATGTATTTTTTTAAGATAAAGAACTGTAGATGTGAATGTTCAAGATACAAGAGATTAAGGTGAGCGAGATGAGTCCTGTCTCTCATATCAGCTTGTTGTCTTCAAACTTCCCCACTCCCAACTTTTTTTTAAACTTAGTTTCATATTATCCTCCTCTCCCTGTTGACATTTGAACTATTGCTGTATTTTGTATCTACCTGTTTACATATTCATATTAATTGCTAATTCAGGTAATTTTGTAATTATTTTCCATTGTGTTGTATGTATAACTGTACTCACTCTTAACCTGTAAACTGGCAGGTTTTTTTGGTCTTTTGAATCTAAATACACCATACACTTCCAAATGCATAAGAAACCCATTGAAGGAATGTATTCTAGATTTTGCCTACATGTCTGTCTTTTCCCCCCAAATATTGAGAACAATAACCTGAAGAAATGAAGTTTACTTAAGCATTCAGTTCATTCAACAAACATCTATGATTAATTATATAGTAACTTCCTTTTTTAAGCAAAAATTATATGCATATGCTCATTCCTGTGCTCAAAATGCCTAGGTTATCTTAACATTGTTTTGAACAATGAGATTTTAATTTATTTAAGAACATTAGGCAAAGCAGGTAGGTTTTGCAATATTTTTAAAGGCTATTAGACTAGAGGGTTTTTGGGTTTTTTTTGGATCAGTGAAGAAGTAAAATTTCAGAGCCTCAGGTCTTCCAGAAAGCTGCCTTATCTTTGGTTTTTTAAAGGTTACATTTGGGAAGTATTTGTAGATTTTTGTAGATTTCCACATAGTTCTGAGCCTCTGGGAAGTCCAGATCCAGATTTTTTATTTTTCCCAGAAATTTTAGTGTCAGATTACTTGAGATTTCAGAAACCAATATACACATAGATCATCTAAAAAGAATGCTGGTATTGGAATGAAAGGAGTAGTAAAAATGAAATTATTTAAAGTGATTTTCATTACGGATATAGGAGGTGGAAACAAAGATTACATATAATTGCAGTATATATATATAATGTAGAATATGAGTGATCTGTCAGATTATCATCAAAATTTAATTGAAATGAAAAAAGAAAATCCCAAGGTTTAAACACAAAGAAACCTTTTTAGACATACAATGCATTTTATTAAAAATAAGTATATTTTATACTGATTAAGTTTTATATGTTTTAAAAACAATTTGCCAAGTGATATTTTATATTAGTTTTTCATGACGGAAGCAAATACAGTATGGGTAACAAGTAGAAAATGTACTTGGTTGGTTTATGCATTTTGTGTGCTTCTGCCTAATTCATCTGGATATTAGAGATTGTTTCTAAGAGTGCATTTTAAGGATGATTAAAACAAAATAATGGAAAATACAGTAACCTAAAAGATCTAAACGTGGGGTAATTTTAATCTACAGATGCAGACTGTAGACTCAGATCCATTTATTTCATTTAGACCAGAAATTGAGTCAAAAAGAAAACACTTTCATATGATTTTCACTCCTCATAAGGGAAGAAAATAACATACATCTTCTCAGAAAGTAATCATATTCTTTTTTTTTAAGATTTATTTATTTATGCATACAATCTGGGGTACAGGCCAGAGGCATGGGGCGGCAAGAGGGTTCACCAGAGACAGAGTGGGAAGCAGAACAGGCAAATCAATGGAAATACACTGTTGAGGGGAGCAGCGGGAGAGGCAGGAGAGGTCTGTCGCCCCATGTGGGAATCTCCCCCGCTGGGCATCGAACTCATGTCGTCACTGCCGGCAGCTCCACAGCGCAGCGCTTAATCCACTGCGCCACCAGGGAGGCCCCAGAAAGTAATCATATTCTTTATATTTGGTCTGGAGACAGTTTCTTGCATGGTTTTCGCTTAGAGGTTACTGAATAGATACTGTGTCAGTAGACTCCCTCTAACTTATTTACCCCAGGTTTTTTAAAAAGGTGCATGTCCTAGTAGCACTTAATGTAATAGTAATTGCAAGTGTTATATAGCCCTTGTTCTATACCAGACATTCTACTTTCTAGACATGAGTCCCATGTTCCATTTTAAGGATAAGGAATCCACCAAAGGTTAATTAACTTGCCCAGGAGTAACATCACTAGTGTGAACTTAGGCCCCTAATTTCAGATCCTGTGCTCTTAAGTACTTCTTTTGCATGCTCATCAGTGGAAAATATAGTTCGGGCAAAGTGTTTCTGTCCCAGAGGGACTATGAGAACCTTTTAATCAGTCCATCAGGAAGGATTCAAGTACCTGGAATTTTAGATGATAATATTGTTCCTATTTCTTGGAAAACCATGGTACTTATAGAGCTTAGAAGGTTTAAAAGTTCATTAGTAACTTTGACAAGCTCATCTCATTCTTATATAACATTATTAGATTCTCTGTTAATGTTATTTGCTGAAAGCATTTCACTTTTGAGTTAATAGATTTGTTTGACTATAAACTGATAGCATATTCCTCTTGAATAGTTTGAGCTGTTGCAGAAAAGTTCAGGCTTACTATTTCTACCTATAATGGTCAGAACTGGGACTAGTTCTAAGTTACTTAACAGCAGATTTATGTTCAAAATAAAGAGTAACTTACTAATGAACCAAACTAACCAAGGAGAGATTGTGTCTCCTTGTGAGGTGCTGTTCCTTGGGACTTTTGGGAGAAGGTTGAATATTGCACTGGGGGGCCTCCCCGGTGGTGCAGCGGTTAAGTGCTGTGCTGTGGAGCCGTCGGCAGCGGCGACTCGAATTCGACGCCTGGCCGGGGAGAATCCCACATGGTGCGGCAGACCTCTCCTGCCTCGCCCGCTGCTCCCCTCAGCAATGTATTTCTGATCTGCCTGTTCTGCTACCCGCTCTTTCTCTGGTGAGCCCTCTCACCTCCCCACACCTCTGGCCTGTACCCCAGCCTGTATGTGTAAATAAAAAAAAAAAATTGCACTGGGGTTTTCTGTATGGGGCTGGATGTGAAATTAGAGGATCTACAAGATCCTTGCCATTTCTATGTTTTATCATCCTATTTCTAATGGAGACTCACTCTATATTCTCATCAGTGAAATTGAGTTAGCGTTTTCTTTATTATTTTATCATAGATGATTCTGAAGATCAGATAAATATTATATATTAATGTCCTTTGAAAATTGCTATTACTATCATTGTAAATGTTCATTAATTTAGTCTTTCAACCAAAGGGAGTCTTTCATTTTTTAATTTTACTTGTTGAACAACCACATACTAGTTGGGTGGCTGTTATATGGCATATATAATATTTTACATGTATTATTTTCCAATTTACTTATTTTTAATGGCCTAAGAGTTGTTCTCTCTTCTTAATAACTATTCAGTTACTTTTCCCCCAACTTCCTGTGGTAAGTAAAACTCTCAAAGTTTTATATTTGGGTAATGCCCACTAGGTAAAATATTACAGAATTTTTAGTTAAATGGAAATTCTATTTACATGAATATCATTTTCCTTCAGTAGGAATATTCAAGATTAAAGATTACTTCTTATCATCCATGCTCTTCTTTAGGGAAAAAAAAATTTTAAAAAGTGAAGAGTATTGATTCTCTAAGATAGCTATTCACTGATGAGTAGGACATAATATGTTCAAATTGATCCTATAGAACACTCATTCCCCCTTTGGTTCTTTTGTTTCATTCATGCTAGTTACTTTCTTTGAGAATTAACGAAAATTCAATGCCTTCCAGGGTTTATCTATGATTTTCTCTGCTTTATTCTAAACCCCTGTCCATTGTATGTAAACTTTTGTCTGTTGTGTAGCCCTTGTGCAGAGTCCAGTTTCTAGAGCTTCAGAGCCAAAAACACCCTCTGCACCTATCCGGCTCAATGTTCTCATTTGCCTGTGAAGGATGTAAGTTCCAACCATAGAAGTACAGCTGGTCAGCACTGGGCCCAGAATTAGGATCCAGTCCTGTTCTCATTACTTTCTGTTTTGCAGTTGCTCCATTGTTTTGTGTGTATATTTGGTCTCCCCATGTAGAGGATTTGTCGTCAGGGTCTGCGTTTTTTTCCTTAGCCAGTGATTCTTCTGCACTTTTGTGTTCAGAGTCAGTGCACCAAAATGCTTAGGAGCCAGGGCCTCCGTGGTGGCGCAGCCGTTAAGCGCAGCGCTGTGGAGCTGTTGGCAGCAGCGACGTGTGTTTGACGCCCAGCGGGGGAGATTCCCACATGGCGCAGCAGACCTCTCCTGCCTCACCCGCTGCTCGCCTCAGCAGTGTGTTTCCATCAATCTGCCTGTTCTGCTCCCCACTCTGTCTCTGGTGAACCCTCTCACTGCCCCATGCCTCTGGCTTGTACCCCAGCTTGTATGCATAAATAAATAAATAAATAAATAAATCTTTAAAAAAAAATGCTGAGGAGCCAGCCTTTTGGAAGTGGATGCCAGTGGTCTGTGAGCATCCTTTTGTCTAATATTATTTAAGTGCCTTCAATTTTTATCTTAATATCTATTAATAAAACATTTGTTATATATTAAATTGTGAGTAGCACTGATTAGCGTTATATCTAATTCAGGTTTTGTGTTCTATTTATTCTGACATGGAGACAGAACTAAATTACCTCTATGTGAGTTAGTGATTAGATAAAATTGTATTTCCTTATTACTTGGAATTCTGTGATAAGATGATGAGAGGCAAGATCTGCAACTCAATCTCTGATAGGTTTTTCTAAGGTTTCCCTAGATAGTGTAGTGCAGAAGAGCAGGGTGCCTCAGTTCTGACCACCTATGATGCTGGCATCCCTCCTTTCCCCACACCACCTGGATTGGCATCTCTGAGGTTGGGATCTTGCATCTTTATGTTTAATGAGCTTATAGTAAAGAACCATTAACTTAGAAGAGCAACATCATGATGGTGATCGAGGCTCTTTTTACAGAGAGAAATGCTGAGTTGGGTAAGAGTGCTTATTGGATGTATATATAGAAATCTCGTAGGAAGGTACAGCTTGATTTTATGCCCCATCGATGTCACATGATTGCCTATGATATATATCTTTCAGGCCTACATAGTGTCTGAATGGCAACTACAAATCTCCATAAACCTAGAGTGGAGTTGATTAAACCAGGACTATGGCCTCTACTTCTGCAATGTAGAAATGACACAGCAAATGTACAATGATAATAGAAATCTGCTATTGAAGATTAGTGTTTTGTCATCTTTTTTTTTAATGATTTATTTTTATGCATATAAAAATTGGGGCGTGGGCCAGAGGTGCATGGGTGGGGAGGGGGAAAGATTCATCAGAGACAGGGTGGGGAGCAGAACAGGCAGATCTACTGAAACACAGTGCGGAGGGGAGCAGCGGGTGAGACAGGAGAGGTCTGCTGCAACATATGTGGATAAGCTCCCTGGCAGGGGATCGAACTCATACTGCAGTGGCTGCTGATAGCTTGATAGCACTAAGTCTTTAATCCCTGTGCCACCAGGGAGGCCCAGTTTTGTCATCTTAATGAGTAGTGGCTGACCTCACTGTGGAATGTTGTAGTAAGATATTGGTCCTGTGGCTGGACATCCTGGTGCCCAACCTATAATTGTCTATGAAATCTCACTCTGTCTGTGCAGTTCTTCAGTGTTATAAATGTCACCGCAGACCATTTTTGAGGTGGCCATATAGGTATCTCATTGAATATGAAAGATTTTAATAAGATGATATACATACATTAGAAAGTTGAAACATTCAAATGGTTTATATTTTAAAAGTGGAGGATTGGCAAAGTCGATGTAAATTTTCTGCTTTGAATCATTTTGAGCCTTGCTTTGGGTTGGGTGCTATGCATCTTAGCAAAAACCTTAAGACCGACCAGCTTCTGAGCCAAGACATTTAGTTTTCAAAGGAGGCAAAGTTGGATAGACTGAAGCCTGTGATTTAACAGTAATATGATTATTATTTTTTGAAAGTGATGAGATAGAGAATGATTGTTTTTCTTTCCCTTTTTAACTTGAGGACTTTGATTATCATCTAATTTTAGAATTTCACTGAGAACAAACAGAAAACATGTGGGAAAGGTTTTGTCCCTTAGATATTTCGAATGGTAAGAACCTTATTTCCTCCTACTAGTGGATCCCTACTAAATCAGTGTGTATACGGACCACATGACATTTTCATTTATTGAATGGAAAGTTGAGAGGGTTTTGTTTAGCACTTGAAATATTGGACATGATTCAAATGTGAGTCAAGTGTGTCTAGAGGCTTTATTCATACCTATTTTCTTTTAGTCAGCAATGCTTCATAATGCCCTGGTTTCATGAATTAATTTTAATGGAATTAAACTTGAACAGCTCAAAATTATATAATTAATTTAATTCAGCTTCAATTAAAGTTTCTAATTGAATCAAGCCTACTAGTATGACACCTGGTGGCAGGCAGCTACATAACAGTAGCAGCAAGTACATTGGACTCTGCTAATGAGAGTTCAGAAGTGTGCTGGGGAGTTTGTGTAACAGCCTCTTCTGTTGATGATCACAGGCAGCCCTGGAGTGGACTATAGCAGTGGAAAGAGTTCTGGAGCTGCTTAAAAAGGAAAGATTTTAATTGAAACAAACATCTCTGATAATGCTGAGTAAAAGTTATATAAATCTACAACATATTGGTTTAGCAGGTTTCTAATGTATATTATACTGCAAACTATGGTTTTGCTTTCTAAAAATACTTAGTATGGAAGGTCCTGTTGTTTGTTTTTTTTTAGCACTTAGCCTTTGGACTTAGTCCTAAATTGGTGTCCATTTATTTTCATGTGTTGAAATGTGTTTCATGGCAGAACTTTTCAATTTTGAAATCCCCATGGTACATGAGAAATTTTTGCATGTGTACAAGTTTTCCCCTTCCATTGGAAATGTTAACATAGTTGACTAACAACTTCTGTTTTAATCTCTTTCCTTTCCTTGCTTCTATGGCTTGATCTCATCCAACTTCTCTTCTTTCTCTGAGTCCTTTCTCATTGTACAGACTCCTCTTGGTGCTTGTAAGGTACTTTTTTGGTGAGTTATTATTTGAACAGTTTTAGGGATTAAGTTTAGGAAAATGACTGCTTCTAGCCGTAACTTTATTTGTGACTTGCAAATTCAAGCGTCCACTACTAAACTCATCCACTAAACTATAAATTCCCTGAAGACTTGGGCTGTATCTCATAATTCACTGTATTCCATTACTTAGCATAATTCTTAAAAATCTTCTGTGGAAAAATATATATTTTATATTAATAAATTATTGCCCTGGACTCCAAATTTTCCCAGTCAAATCTAAACTAAGAGAATTTAGTCTCTTTAATTCTACCTTTCTTCCTTCCCCTGTGCAAACCTTTTGTTATTTTCTCACACGTTTACTTTCTGTCCTGTGTTGTTTTCCAGCTGATTAAACTTTCAGCAGTAATTTCTACCTGAACAATGCTGCTTCCCTTACTCTTTTCTTCCTCTTAGATACATCCTTACTTTAGTGATTCACAGTCATGTAAATGTAGTAGTGTCATCTATGTGGCCCTTCCCCAAATTGAAAAACTCTGCTGGTGGGGTCCAGGAATCCATCTCTTAAAAAGCCCCCACCGTGAGTTACAGCCAGTCAGGATGGGGAACCACTGTTGTGCAGATTTCGTAATCTCCTAATGCAGAGTTCTGCCTAGGGGATTCCTAAACTTCCCTGGCCTCTTTGACTTGTCTTGCTTTTAACTTGTCTCCTTGGCATCCAAATATCCATACTGCGTCTCTAATCTAATCTTTAAATTTGTATCTTTGTTGTCTCCCTTAATGTACTTTACAGTCCAGGGAATTGGAATTTTTGCTCAAGTGTCTGCTGCTCTTCGCCTGGGAACAGATTTTCTCTCATGTCTACTTTTAGAGTCCCTGCTAATCTCTTAAAAAACACCAGACTGCACCTTTTCTACAGTGCCTTTCCTCATCTCTGAATCCCGATAAGGTGTTTTTTTTTTTTGTTTTTTTTTTTTTTATTCCTTTGAACCACTTCAGTGCTCTGGACTTCTTACAACACGCATTTTACCTTGTGTTACAGTTTGCTTTTTGCTTGAGTTATGTTCCCAGTAAGACATTACTTTTCCTAGTGTCTTGGCCTCCCCCCTGAGAACCCATAAACTCACATATAAATCTCTTACCCTAAACACCCTCTCTTCATAGTGTAATTCTTGACTGTTTTCCCAAGCTTCTACAAAGACCTCTTTACCGGCTTTCTGTACTTGCCCTCAGTCACTGCAGTCTCGCTTTATCTCCCCCGCACATTGGGGTCTCTTCTTGTTGATGCTTCCCCGCCTCTCCTGCCCTCTGCGAGTGTGGGCTTAATTTTCATTCTAGATGTAACTTTCCACATTTCTCTATTATGACAGATCATTTGCTGTATTAAGATGATTTCTTTACAATAATTTTAGAGATTATTTTTACTGTAAACATGTTTCTTTTAGCTAGGCTCATAGTAAATATCATTTGAGCCCATCAAGTGTACAACAGCCAGTAGAGGGACTGATGTCTTTAACTTATGGCAGATAAAGAAACATTCAGGAAAAAATTTATAAAATGAAACAAAAGAAAGATATGTAACATTTAATAATAAATATCTTATTTTTCTTATTTAGAGAAATGTGATAAAGAAGATGCTGAGAGAGAGATAACTCAAGCTTCCAGTAGCTGCTTCACACATGGAGAGATGCAAGACCAACCCATTTGGGGAAATTGTTCCGACGATGAACTCATCAGAAGTAAGTGTTTTTAGAGAAAATCAGAATGTTCTGGGAATGACCATGGGGATATGCTCTCAGGTAATTGCCCAATATAGTTCTGCTAGAAATCCATAAATCAACAAAGTTTAACTGAAAGTATTTTTGTGAGTATTTTTAAAACTTGGGTGTAAATAATACTGTCATTTTTCATCCTTTCTTTAGAAAGGAAGAATTGACCTGTAAATGTTGGACCCAATTCTCAAAGAGATTTAAGCAAAATTTAATTACTTTTTGAGCAGTGACTAAGCAGAAGTCTGACAACTCTAGGTATAAGTGGACTGTGAGCCTTAAACGACAATAAATAGTACATTTGCTATTGTGGTGTCCTTCTAGCCAAAGAATTCCAAACTTGTTTTACAATTAACATTTTAAGCACTACTTGGTTTCTTTTGATTATTTTCCTCTTTCTGAAATTACTGTGTAGAATATATGCCAAAGCTTTGGTGTACTTTTATTTTACTCTGAAGATGCTCTGAAATACCAGTGGCTTCTGGGTGTTATTTAGAATGCCTGGTCTCCATCTAGTTCTGCTCTTGACCTTGAGCTTCCTTTTTGATTCCCAGGTTCCCCCAGTGGATTCTGGAGGAATTTGCCATAAAGTGAATTGTTTCTGTCATTAATATGCAAGTGTAAAGATCCCTGCTATACCACGCCTGAGACAGCCTAGGAGTAAACTTTCTGAAAATCCTATGGTTATCCCAATTACCATGTCTTATTCTCAGATAGTCAGAGAGGACAGAGAATTGGTGTCCTCTCAAGTATTGTTTTATTATTAATATTTTTTGACTTACTCCTTTGCTCAGATAACTTCACAATACACCGACCTTTCTTGTGCTACATATTACACTTACTTTGAAACTTGGAACATTTGTATTCCTCTCTAGAATGCCCAGTATCAGTACTTAACGGAAAACCTAATGTATTAAAGCAGGTGAAAAAAATATAAGAAGGAATAAAACAACTTAGTAGAAAATAGACAATAACAGAAACAATTTCAACTTTTCAAACTAAACCTGTAAAAGTCACTGCATTGTAATTTAATTTTGGAACCATTTTGCATTCTTCTACTTTTGTCTTAGACAAGTGAATAGGACGAAAATAAAAATGAGAAATCAGCGAGGAGCAAGATTTACATAGCTTCTCCCAGAGAATCAAATAAACATTATTTCAAGTAAACATTTATTCCCCAAACATTTATTGGTTGGCTTTTATCTAAATATTGATTCTGATGTTATGAAACTTACGGTTTTGTTAGTTCCTGGTATGTTTTAGTTGTGATTTGTTAACAACTGGGGTGAGTTAGTGAGAACTAGATGAGGTCTTAGAAATAATTTTATCTTCATCTTTTGGGGGATATAACTGTTTTCTCATTTATTTTTCATATTCATAGGATGTTAAGTGTGTGTATTTTATTTAATTGATTTATTCACAAGGCCCACATTAGAAAAACATGAATAAGAACTCTTAGGACAAAAACCAAAATCCAAAGACTGTTGCATAAGGACTTAGAAAGGCATATTAATGTGCTAATTTTTTGTAATATTGGGTGACACTCATTTTAACCTCAGAATTCATACCATTAAAGGGAATGGTTTCAAAATGAAGCACCCCTCTCTTTTGTCCATATTTGTTAAATGGACAGTGATAAAAATCTTAAAAATGGTATGTAATAGTTTCTTTACTGAGATGATGATGCAGCCTCATCCTTGGGACACTGGAGCACTTGGGAACAACTCCTTAGTTGCCTATAATATGCGCTGCAGGAATGCACAGGTAGAGGGGTCCATGGCCCCTGAGAGGCTACTGGGAACAGGCATGGGAGGGATATAGGAAAGGTAGTGCCAAAGAGGGTACTCCGCTCCTGCCTGAAACCTAAGCTGGCAAGAACTTCCAAGTATTTGTGGGTGACGTCAGAATCTGAATTATGATTACACATTTTAAAAACTATTTCTCTCATTTTTCTATTCACCCCTACTAGACAAAGGCCACTTTCTGGGTCTACAGAAAAATTTGATGTCTGGATTTGCCAAAAAGGAACATTTTATGTCATTTTTAAGCCTGACTCAATTCTGGATAGCATTTGAAAGTTTGATAATTATGCTGTTCCAATTCCCCGATACTTAGTTCTGCAGACCTAGCCGATTTTCCTCCTTTGACCATCTCTGCATCATTTAATGTCTGCCTCTCAACCCTGCAGTTAAGAGAGACATGTGTTTTTCCTTTGCTTAAGTGGCTGGTGCATTTTGGGGCCCAGTGGATCTTTGTAATAACAATAGGCCTCGGAAAGAAGGCTCTGGCTCCAAGCTGCGAGCTGCGTGGGGGAGGAGGGCAACATCTGTGGTGAGTCAGGATCCCACTGGCTTCAGTTCCAGGAGGCCGGTGTGGCTCCCTGAGCACCGTGGAAGAGGCAGCAGCTGGTTCTCATGGCACTGATGTTAGTGTTCCCACTGCAGTGCGAGGTGACGGGATGGTGGGATCATGAGCAAATGAGACTGGCTGGGTGTGGGAACATTTTCAAATGCACAGCCCACTCTTTTTTCCAAGCTTCCGCGGGACAGCTCAGCTGCAAAAGCAAGCAAAGGAGAAGGACTCTGCTTAATGTGACTTCTTTTTTTTCTCTGCCTCTTCTTGAGAGTGGTTAGTGAGAGAGCTGGCAGCTAGAGTAGAGTCTCTTTTGTGCCAGACGCCTCCTGCCTTCTCTGTTAGATGTTTAAGGCTTAATTTATAGAGGACGGTTAGCTGTCAGTGTGATGAAGCTGTTTTTACTTTTCTGAGAATGAGTTCTGGAAAGTCAAGGGAGTGGCTACTTTGGAAATTGTATTCTAATTAAAGGGTGTATTCTCAGGCCTCATGAATGCAATCCAAGCTGAGAAGCATTTCCAAATTATTCTGTGAACTTTAACCCCTACCTCTGTGGACCACCCACTTTTGGCTCAGACTTGGTTCATGCTCCACACGGAAGTTGGCACTTGGTCTGTCTTCCCTGGTCCTTCTAGAAAACATTGCAGGTGTCAGACCTGAGGTACTATGCTCTCAGGGTCTGGATTTCCAATTGGTTGCCCTTGATTTGCTAACTTATGAGAAAGAATCCTGACTGGAAGTTATAAATAAAAGAGAAGAAATCCATATGGAATCAAACATGTCGAATAAATAGGCCACACACAGTCTGGTCAGGGAATGTGCATGGTGATTCTTTCTTAGGAAATTTAAATTAAAATATGATTCCAGCCACTGAAGTTTGTTAAAAGAAAAATCTAAATCAAATCAGTAAAGAATTAAAAACATAATGGAAGTTATGTGGGGAAGTCTTATAATCAGAAATTTAAATTTTTTCATTTCATGTATTTTAATCTTTTTTACAGTTTAAAAGGCTGAGAAAATATTTTGGTACGTAATTTAATTTCTGGAACGAGGTTTAAATTTTAGAGTTTATAAGAGCATCTTTTTATGGAACACTGATTAAGACTTTGGCTTTTCCCCTCAGATTAGCATATACGGTACAGTATATAATTTGGAGCTATGCCTTGTTTTAATAATCACTATTCCTCTGACTTAGTAAAATAAATGTTGCAGAAGTGACATCTTCAATTAATATTAATTTTTCTATTTAACCCATAATATGCATAAACTGATAACAGGCAATATGCAACATTTCATGTTTTAATTAGACTGGAAAAGGGACAGAAGTAACATTTTGATCCCAGTCTTTGGGGGGATTTATTTCTAAGGTAGGAAGGAGTGTGTGTGTGTGTGTGTGTGTGTGTGTGTGTTGCTGTGCTTATACTCATAGGCATGTGTAATATTTTCCTTTAATTTAGGTCAAATTCTACTATTCTAATTATTTCCTAGAGAGAGAGCGTGAGCTTACATTTTTCTTTGTTCCTCTTTTAAAAGTGCCTCAGGTCTCTGATTTTTCTAGGTCTTTCTGAAAATTCTTATTACTTAACTTTATCCTTGGACATTGCTTTTACATAAATGTCTCCTAATTCTAAATGTCATTACTTAACTCCAGAAATTTTCCTTAGCTTCTCTTCTGCACTGAATTTCCCATTAAATTAAACCATTTTGTTCAGCTAATTCTCTCCTTTGTGATTTTGTTGAATTCCCATGATCTGAAGCAAAGTTAGACTGCTCTACTTAACTGGTAATCCCCATTCTATTTAACCCATTTATTCATTTTGAAGAGTTTTTAGCTCTCCTAATAGTAAGCACTTAATTGGAGTAGAAAGTGAGCCTCTTTCTCTAATTCACACTCGCCTCCTCTTTATGGGACTGATGCTTATGCCTTTTCACTCATCCTCCTACTTGAAACCATGCTTTGGCATCCTTTGCCTTTCCTCTTTACATCAACAGCTTCTGTTATCAGGAACTGTTAGTACTTTTCAGAGCCTCTGCCACCTTACCACTGAGCACCCCTGAATGAATACCATGCCACCATTGTAGGGAATGCCTTTAGGGAAATACTGAAAGAAAGGCATATATATACACAGGTGTGCTAGTGTATACTTAAACCACAACTTTGATGGTAAGGAAAGAGCACATGAGAGGTTTGGCTGTAACCTCCTTCAGTGGCTCTCATGTTTGAATATATTATGGCAAATATAATCTGATCTTCCCTAGAATTCACTTTATATGAGAGACCATAGACACGTCCCACAGGAGTGCCTCCCGGTTAAGTAAATCATTGTGAGCTTTGTCTTGCTCAATGTATTTTCCTCCATGGGCTTACAAAAAAATTCTCGATTTTTCGATATACTGACAAATGCTTATATGACTGTAGTTCAGATGTTGTGGTTATTGCTGTAGAGTGGAATCCTGAAGCATCAGTTATTCCAAAATCTAACTCATGGTTTGGTTTCATGGTTAGGGTGGATAATGTTAAGTATTTCTGACGGCTACCCTTATTTATCTTGTTGACCATGGACAGCCGGTTGTGTTTTAGAATGAGTTCGGGTTTCTTGACACTTTTCCTCAGATTGTGTGATTCCTGCTCATCTGGGTTCTCCCCAGGAGGCCAGGGAGCACCATTGCTCATCTTTGTTTTGAACATCTTAAGCTCAGGGTCCTGAAGGCCAATAGAAACTGACTTCCAGGGTTCACACCGCGGATGCATTCTTGCTACTGCTGCCAAGCAAGTTGCTCTGCTTTTTCATTTTTAAAGTGGAAGTACTAATACTGTATACCCCATTGTGTTATGTTAAAGATTATACACGGAAATGCATATTCAGTTCTGTACTTAGCACAGAACTGAATCAGCAAATAGATAGCAAATGTATTGATTTTCATTATTATCATACTTGAGCCCAAATTACTGTTTTAGGCCTTTGTTGCTAATTTTTCCTCTATGGTTCCATTGGAGTACATGTCCAGACATGCTGGCTATGCAGATGAGGTTTTTCTGAGGCTGATGACTTAAGTATATTGAATTTATTAGGGGAGAGAAAGGGGCTTTTACTCATCTCCTATTATTTTAGACTGCGAGTTCCAATGAGTAAGATTCTATATCATTATATTTTCCTTTTTATTCTTTCTAACCTACTACTCACAACTACATGTGGCACTTTCATGTCAAGTTCCAAGTATTTACAGATGACTAATGATACTGTTACAGGGTAGGGAGAGGGACACTCCTGAAACCCCAGACCTGCCCTGTACTAAATGGGTTCTGCCATCCGCTGCATCAATACAAAACATACAGGACCTTTTTGTGGAAACCAGACTTTAATACAATTAGAAAAGACAGAGAAGAAAAAGAATGTATTTTCTAAGACAAGCACCCCATGTTACCCAACTCCTCGTGGGTACAAGTCCACCCAAACGGGATTGGCCCAAAGCAGGTCTCGAAAGCCTGACACAAGTCTAGAGCAGCTTATGGCAGGGACCCACACACAAGGGTTAGAAACAGCCAGACAATTCTGGGAGGAACCAAAATACCTCTCGGCAGGGACTCATCCCAAAGGGTCAGAAACAGACAGTTCTGAGAGAAACAGACAAAATCAAAACCAAAATGAACATAGCCATCGTTAACCTCCCCACGGGTCTCTCTCCCACGTCTGTTTCAATCAGTCCAGGCCAGTGCAGCTTCTTTTCAAGTCTCTCCGCTCCTTGGGCCTCTTCTGGCTTTCCATCCTTCTTCCATCTCCTCCTGTCTTCTGTCTGTGTGTCTCCTCTGTGTGTGTCCTCTGTCAGTGTCTTGTCTCTCCTCTCAAGCTTCTTACCCTGCTCAGTTCCACCCTACCTTGGGTGGGACAGGTAACCTGGGACACACCCTTTCTCCTGGGGACCACCCTGTTACAATACCAAAGCAACCAAGCTTTAGGTTTGCTTGCTCACTATTGTGACTGTATCCAGAGATCTTAGTGAATTGAGCTTCCTGTGACAGGGCTCTGGAGAACATTTGTTGTCTGGGGGTGGGGGGTGAGGGTGGGAGTGGGTAGGAATGAGACTTTATTTAGGGCCAATTTTGATCCTGTATTTACTATTTTCTAGCCCAACTCTAAGAAGAAATTTTGGGACTACTGCAGTTTCCTCCTCCTCCACTCTTCCCCTTGCTTTACTCTTTTACCCTCCACTTATTTCCTTCTTTCCCTCCCATCTGTCCTTCTAAATCCTTCCCAACTCCTGTGCTGCCTTTCTAGCAGATCTGTGTGATCCTTCTGCAATGCATAGATGTTCATCAGTGAAGTTCATTGCCATTTAGAGACTGTTGTTATGAGTGTCTTTCCATATTTATTTCTGTTTGCCTGGGTATGTATATCTAAATTTGCTTATGGATTTTAATGGGTTATGGAATGACAAGTTATATACAAACTAACTTGTAAAATACAAGAGAGAGAGAGATGTTGCTAGAGGAGGAGGTGTTTTCATTTATGCCTGTCTCTGTGACTACTTGTCAAGGCTTTCTTATCTTTTTCTAAACCTTTCCATAATATTTGAGTGAATGACCAGATTTTTGTTTTGGAGTAAATCAAATAAGAATCTTTTTAAAGTGTTTTGTATATCGTGAAGTGCAATGTATGTCATTCCTATTGGTGTTCCCGTTATTGTTACTATTATTCTAATTTATTACCTTACCCTGCACTTTATTATACACCATTACTTATTAATTTTCCAGTCTATCCTACTACATTTTTGTTAAAGATTTTCAGTTTCTTTCTGATAGTCCTAAAATATTTTGGTATTTATTGGAGCAGATGAGTTGGTATTCCAGTACAAATGGTGGATGAGCCCTCTGTGAGGGAACCAGATTTATTCTTTTCTCTTCTGGAAGTTCCTCAAGTCTGAGGAAAGAGCTGAGGCCTGGGAACCAGCTTAAATATCACCTTGAAAATGTTAACCTTTTAGGAAATAAATAGCATTTAATGATTAAGACCATAAACGGTATGGTCCAGATAGTTTAGTTCTCAACCACCAAACTTCCTGGATCTGAAGACTGAATTTACACATCAATACGTTTTTATAGAATATGTTGTTATACTGAACTTTTACGATTAGGAGTCAAATTTAACTTTAAAACCACATTTAAAAATTGGTTACTTTAAGGTGGAGTGGTTCCTGTGTGCTGACTATGTTATGGTGGAGCTAAAATGATAAACAATATAGGTCTGGTCTCTGCATTCACAATTTATTCTGGTGGAAGCTACAAACAATTCATCTTGAAAAGACAGTGTGTGTTATAAATGTTGCAAGGCAAAGTGCAGGCTGCTGTGTGATGGTATTCAAGCAGCACAAGTCCTCAGTGGGAAGAGGGATCAGAGAGGACTTTCCAGAGGAAGTGTCTCTGTTGATGCCAAAAGGATTTAGCCAACTCAAGCAGAGAATGGGAAGGGCAGGCTGTCCAAGCCAAGAGACTAAGCAGTCTTAGAGGTCTGGAAGTAAGAGAGAACAAGCTTGATGAGAATTGGAGTTTTGTTTAAGTGGAATACAAAATGTTGCATGAGGGGTGGAGAGAGGTAAGAGGGAACTGGTTAACAAAGGGTTATGATGGAAGTTGCTGAAAAGTTATTAATTAAGCAGGTTTATGTTTTAGTTTGTATTTTAGGGTGATTACTCTTGCAAAAGTTAGAGAATAAATAAGAGTGGGTAAGAGTGAAGGCACTGTGAACCCAACTAGGAGACTGCTGTATAAATTCAACTGAAGATGGATTCAGTTTTTTATGGGTATGATCAGTAAGACATGGTGTAAGGGAATGTTAGGTGCTGAGAATGACGCCAAGGGCTTGTTTGGATAAATAGTCATTTGAGTAGTGATGAAAGGGCAATGGCGTAAAGGATTAAAGGACATTATTCAGAGGGTCTGAAGTGATGGGGTGTGAATATCAGATCTGTAGGTGTAGCGCCAGCAGGGCACAGAGCAGGTTCTCTGTGGGCGGGCAGACGGGAAAAGGAGGCGTCCTGGAGCCCTCGGTGGCTTTTTCAGGCTTTTAATGGTCTTTCTACACCATTTGTAATGAGGAAACCAGGTGCAGGGCAGGCAGGCGGGGCTGGGGGCTGGGGGCTGGGGGCCGGGGGCCGGGGGCCGGGAGGCAGGCAGATCTTCCGGCCTCTGAGTCTTTACTCTTTCTGGGCTTTCTGGCGTCCTCTCGTGGTCTCTTTGCTGGTCTCTGCTGAGCTCTGCGGCAGGGTCCTCTGCTGCTGCCCGTATGCGCTCAGTCCTCAGGCTCAGGTGCGCCCCCACCCTGTTCTGGGCGTCGCCATCAGGCACGCATGTAAAACCACAGGTGTCGATCATTGATGCTAGTGGCGAGAGGGCAGGAAAAAACCTGACAACTTCCATTTACCCTACACTCCCCGACCCCAAGTACTAAATTTGGAAGAGGTTTTGGGGGCTTCAACATCGCCATATTTAGCTGATAGGGAAACAGAAATGCAGACACTTCCTCAAATTAATATGACCATGGGAGGCAAAACTGGGACTTCATGTCTGAATCTCTTGAGTTCAGTGAGAAGTCAGCCACCTGATTATCTCGGATTCTTTCTGCTTTGCCCTAAGATTAGTCATCTGGAATAGAAGAACGGTGGTACCGTGGTTCGATATTCTCTAAGCTGAGGACCCTGAAATGAATGCAGAATAGTACATGTTATTGGAACTGGTGTTTTCTTCACTATAAGACTCTAACGTAACTTCTCCATTTAATGCAATAGACATACAAAATTTGGATAAAATATCAGTATGTGTATTTATGTATATGAAAGGTTTTTATCAAATTATATGTTAGGTTTTTTCCTTGATGCAAGATATCCTTCACTATAGTTGTCCCTACGGAATTATATAAAATTGAGTGGGAACATAGTGGTGAAGAGAACTTCCTTTTAATAGTGTGTATAGTTTCTTTTGTATTGTTTATTTTTCCCATGAGATGCATTATTTTATTATTTCAAAAGGAGTTATATTTCTAAAAGAAAATTCTCCCGTGTAATCCAAAATAGCAGGGTGAGATCCCATCTTTTCAAAACTACATGAGAGTCCAGTCACCTGTAGAAAGTGCTTCAAACTACAAGTCAGCCAGGAGAACATGCTTCCTTCAAGTTGTGGGGGAGACAGGACTAGCTAAATATATGAACGGGGTTGGAGGGGAGGACAGTGAAACAGGAGAATTCAAGTCTCCTTGTTCAAAGTTGGTCATAAATTTCAAGACGTAACAACAGAGTATGAAACTGAGCTCAGGGTCCTTCTAAGCACCTGATCTGCTCTTGCACAGATCATGTTCCTCTTCCCTGGCCAGAGGCATGGGGGTGGATCCAGTTCTGGTAAACATAAAAGAATACCTTATGCGTATTTTAATTTTTTTTTTTTTTTACTGCAAGTCTGTGAAATTCAGGGGTGAGGTTGCTTTTCTGGACTTGGCAAATGAGTAGATGTTAGTCACAAGCATAGATGTATACGGCGCACTTGCTATGTGGCAAGCTCTCAAAGACAGTGGTTCCAGAGGGGAGAGTAGTGTTTCCAGTGTCATCAGAGGCTTGATAGGAGGGTGAGGGTGTTTCAGATTGAGAAATGCTGTAAATACCTTCTCCTTTCAGAAAGCTCCAGGCCCTGTCACCTTAGCACAGTTGTGAGTCAGTATAGTGACTTGTCCTGTGTTGCTTTCGAGGTGTCTGGATGGTAAATCCATGTTCCCATAGTTCTCTATCTGAAGCTGTATTCTTCTGAGGTTCATGGCTTTTGTAGCAAGACACAGAAAAGTCAAGGACAATCACTTTTAAAATACTCAGATGCTGGTATTAGAGGGTGAAATTGCATTAACTGAACCAGAGAAGAGAGTGGGTGGAGAAATTTGTTCTGCTTTGGAACATTAATTAAATACATTTTGCATGGTGTTTGATAACTTGGTTGGGGATATTAAGAAAAAAAAAATCTCAGATTCCCACAAATAACATTGATCAACAATTTTTTACAAAAGTCATTTTACTGAAATAAAATTAGTCATTTTGTATTTGTATGTGCTCAACACAAATATGACAGTCAAATTCTAATTTTGGCTCTAGTTTTTTTGTAATCTGCAATAAATTGATGTTCACATCACGAAATGCATGCCAATAGTAATAGGCCTACAGTTAATACCTGCAAAAAAATCAAGTCATAGATTACTTTTTAGATTTCTTCGCTTGTCTCTTGTACAGCTGTTCAGGAGCGTCTCTGGGGAGTGTCCAGCAGTAGTCAGCCAGCATTGTAGTGGGCCATTTTCCCTGGTATCTTTGTTCCATGGATGCGATATCTTGATGAAAATGTTCTCCATGTTCATCACTAACCATACCACAGTTTTCAGGGAAGAAATCCAGATGGGAATGAAGGAAGTGGATCTTTAGAGACATATTGCAGGCAAGTTTCTGATACTGCATCGTATGTCTTCTACTAGTGCCTTGTAGGTTTCTGCCCTAACATTCCCAAGAAAGTTTGTAGACACTAGGCAAAAAGCATTCCATGCTTGTTTCACATCACCCTGCAGCAAGTTGTTGAACTGGTCATCTTTGAAGAGCTTTCGAATCCGAGGACGCACAAACACTCCGTCTTTACTCTTCCTTTTTGCTGAGTAGAGGAAATTTTTCATGCAGGTATCAGAAAGCTGGCGAGGTCCGGTCCCTGGCTTTCACAAAATTCTTCCTCAAACCTAGTTTGATGTGAAGGGGTGGTAGCAGGATTTGGTGAGCCTCGACCAGAGCTGGGTACTGGATATTCTTCTCTCCAACTGCTACATTTTGTCTGCGAGTCCAGTCCATTTGCAGGTAGTGCAATTCACTTGCTCGGCTATCCCGCTCACATAAGAAACACATGTATTTTGTATATCCCTGCTGCAGTCCCATTGAAAGGGCAGCTAGCTGCAAATCACCACAGACGTGCCAGCTGTACTTGTTGTACTCAACGGAATTCAGTAGCTGCTTTAAGTTATCATTCTATGTAACACTAGCTTAAACTGGTTCGCAAAAAGTCTGAAATACTTCCAATGCTCATCCTTTCCGACAGGGCTTTCTATAGTGCACTGCTGACATCAGCTTACTTCAGCAGCCGCCTGGTAGTCGTATTGCATTGCATCCGAAAATGATGCAATCAACTCTGGATGATGTGTGCGTGATGGTATTATGCAATGTGATGCAATATTACGTCATTCTAGGCTGATTTAGGATGTTGTTGCAGTCCTACTGGATAAATTGACACAGTGAAATATATAAAATGAATCATATGATTATCTTCAAAATGAGAGCCAATAAACAATTTTCAGGGTTATATGCATGTTCAGCACACCAAGATACTACAGATTAGGGCCTTTTAAAATCAGTAACGATCTCAGTGTTGATCAGTGTAATTGATTCATGCTAGGGTGATCATAAGAAGACTGTACATCTCATGTTTGGATGGTGCCCATCATTCCTTATCTTTATGAAAAAGGTACTAATGTATCATCTATGAGGAGACCTCTCTCTGCAGTTACCTTCTGCATAGCCTTTCGCCATTCCAAGGTGCTGTCATACACTAGGTGAGGGATGACATAGGCAGCGGTCGTGACAACACACCATGCAGTGGGGTGGCCGTGGGTGACTGGCATTTCCCTACCGTTCTGTGTGCCTTAGCTTCTTATTGCACTTCTCCCATATCCAGCAAAATCTTAAAAATCTTATCTGATAGCACTGAACATGAAGATTTGCTACTGGAGATATAAAATTAAACCTGTATTCTAACACATTTGGGTTTTCAATGTTTTTCACTTTAGCCATTTTAAAGAGGTTGATTTTTAGTGTGGCATTACATTTTGAAAGCCATGGAACAAAATCTACTTAGTACCTATTTATATTTAACTTGCCTTTAATTTTTTTAAGTAGGAGGATTCCTTTTAATTTATTAAACCTATTAAATTTCAGAATTCTGTAATGAAACACACACACACACACACACACACACATATATCATATATCATTTACATTTTTTATAGAAGATTTGAAAAATACTAACTTTTACCAAAAAGTCAATTTTGCACTAATTCCAGGCACAGGGAAAAATTTTCATCTATAAGCTGTAATGACAATCTGGCACCCAAAAAATTGATGTGAAGAGGGGATGTTAGTTAATTTCCAGGTGACACTGAAAATCAATGACAGTACTTAGTCATTGTATGAAATGGTGTTGTGTGATTATTTGTTCATGCCTTCTAGTCTGTAGCAAATGTATTTGATTCCTACTAGTATTTTACTTTGTAAATCAAGGTAGAACTTCTTTGAAGTGTAGAGTTTTTTCTCATTTCTTTGGAATCACATTGCTTTTTGTTTTCTTTACTCTATGTATGTATTACACTTTAGCTTCTTTATAATCTTGGACCTTTTCACCACCAAGATCTGCTCCATTCTAAGAATTTTGAAGTCAGGAATTTGCTTTCTCATTTTTTAATTTCTCTTTAATAATAATGATGACTAATCTGCTAATTATGCCCCCTCCACCCATAGTGTCTCATCTCATTCCTATCTTTACCTGCCTCTCTTCATGACCAGTGAGGACCTGCAAGTGATCGTCCACTTTCTCCCTAAATTCCACAATCTCATGTCATGTCTGCCAAGCTTATGCTGAAACTAGGGCAACAGATGACATCAACAATTTTCTCACTTAAGGTTCCAAGGGCTCTGGATCATAGAGGATAAGTGTTGTGGAACAGAAGGATCAGTTTTAGTATAAATCTGTGTTCTCTAATCTCAATTGAGACATCCTTGCTATTCATCTGTATTTTAATTTCTAGTTGATTTCTGTTTTTGGTCCATTCTTGCCTTCAGATTTTATGACAGTTACTGTTTTATAATGACTCAGATTATATTCTAATTTTTTTATTACTGAGACATTTTAGATTATATTTAAGCATTAGTTCCTGCTATTCAAACCCAATTGTGATCTACATGGCTGATACTTGAGCCCATCTTGATTTATGTCCTAGAAGGGTTACATGGAATGAAAATGGTCTTTTTGGTACTGATAGGTCACTTTTCTCAATTAGTCCGGTGGCCTTTACTCAGTCCTTATTCTATCTGTAGCACTTGACACAACATGCTGCTGCTTCTGCCACTCTGCACTGACTTTCTGCCTTTCTAGCTACACTGGCTTCCTTTCAGTCCCTCAGATGCCCTGAGTTCCTTTATGTCTCTGAACTTTTGCAAACCAGGTCTCCCTCCAGGCTTAATTGTCACTTTCACGAGAGGCCTTCCCAAATCTCTCAATCTAAAATGGGTTTCTCTATTTCTTACAGCATCCCTTTTTTCTAGCCATTGCCACAATTTGTGCTTATGTCTTTTATTTTTTTCGCTATTTCCTGTCTAATGTGTGCTATCTTTAAGTTTCTGCACCTGAATTAGCATCATTCCAGGCCCAAGAGTAAACTCTTGAATGATTGACAGCGGGAATAAAGTTTGACTTTCTGCTCCATCACTTGCATTCATTATCTTTTGCCTTGGCCAAAATATATTCCCTGCTTTCCTGTCTAGATAGCCCATATTCTACTTCCAGGCCTCATTCATGCTTCTCGTTTTCCCACATACCCAGCCCTACCACCAAGGCCTTCTATGATTTCCCTGCCATATGCATCACAGAGTGTTTATTTTCAACTTTCCTAAAGGACGTCTTCATTTCAGAAGTGTAGTGCCCGTGTTGATGGTCCTCTTCTGGGCACTGAACTTGGAAGGTCCCTTAAGGGCAGAAGTGGAGTCTCATGTGGTTAGTAACTCTCAAAGCATGTATTCCAGGGCCATCCACAGCGTTTGTATCTAATACTTAACTGTCAGTTGTTGAGTTTATGAAGATATGTATCTTTTGACTACACTTAGCTTCTCTATCGGTCATTGACAGCTTTGAATTGGTTGAACTAGTAATATGGCTTAAAACGTGGATCAGCTGTTTTTGCTTCTCATGCTAGTTTTCTCAGTCTACAGTTTTTCCATGTCAAAGGATGTTTTTTTACTAGTAATACTAATAATGTTACTACTTAAAGTTTCATAGTTAATGGAATTCTTCATAATGATTATCTAGCATGACCTATCAGTTACTTGATCAGACAGGTGGGATAAATCGTACTATGAATAGAGAAGGTAGAGCTCAGCAGAGTCGAGCGGCAGGCCTAGGTCTGTACAGCTAATATCCTGATTCTCTGACTAAGGTTATTAAATGCGCATGGAAAAGAGAGAAAAAGAAGGAATAGAAGCTGGTTTTGATGCCATAGAGATTACATTAAAATCTCAGGGGAGGTGGCTGTTTTCCCAAGTTATAACCTTATTTTAAGGTCAAAATTGTAATCAGTTTCCCTATTTGAAAATCAGTGCCATTCTACCACTATTAATAGCTGTGTCTCCATCCTGCCTTTGAGTTGGGAAAATTATGATATTCTGTATGCTTCAGAGTTTTTGTTTTGATAAATTCAAGACAACTCCTACATTTAATAGATACTTGACATCTTGGGGGATAAAAGGCTTTTTTCTTAGTTTTTGAAACTATTTACTTATTTCCTCTATGAGAATTTGCAAGTATTCCAAGGGACAAGCAGACTATCTTTGTATCTGATATTCTTTCTGTGCTTTGAAGGTTTATATTTTCTTTTTGTAACAAGAAGAAATCTTAATAACTGAATCTGATTATACAAGAAACAGGACTGTTATTCTAACATCTAGTCCTCTGTGCAAAGCAGTGATGCTCAACTCTCACATTTGCTTAAAACACCTCTGATGTCGAGGTCCCACCCACGAACAATGAACTGAGAATCCTTTGGGGGTAAGGTCTAGGCAACTTTAATTATTAAAAGCTCCCCCAGTTAATTCTGAGGTACAGCTCAGACTTAGAACCAATAAGATTTTCAATCAAATATATTGCCCTAGAACAAATAAGCTTGTAAAATAACCTGAAAATGAGTTTTTTATTTGAACATTTATAGACCTTTTGGGGGGAGAGTGATGCCCCAAATGGCTATGGCTGCCTGCCTGTGAGAGCCCAGGGCCTCACTTCCTGTTGAAGCTGATAGTCCTTTTGGGAAGTTGTTATTTTAGAACAACTTTCACATTATTGTTCATTGTAAATTGTTATCTAGAGCAGTGTTCACATTATTCAGAACATGTTTCTTTGAGTTTGTCTATTTAGCACTTTCATCTAAGGTTTATAATATTTGGAAAGGACTATTATAATTTGAACTTGTAACCTCATTAGTTTGAATGGCACAATGGAAGGACTTTAAAATCTAATACTTGATATAGTTAGAAGGAATAATTTGATTATCTTAACAATCTTGATGTATTAACCAAAATCGAGGTCTGTGTTACATATCCAAGTCTTTTCTAAGAATGAAAATCCTTTTGCCTGTTCTCCTGCTTTTGTTATCTTCTTTTGACATGGTTTTGGGGATGAGAATAAACCACCTTTTTCAGTCAATAATTTCTAGAATAAGCAGCCTTCCAGTCAGGTGTTGTGAATAGATGAGAAAGAACATCACCCTAACTATTACAGCTAGAGTTTGTTCTTGGAACTAAGCAAAACCTCTTAAAATAGAGATGCAGTTTACCTAAGAGTCATATTAATAAGTTAAAAAAAAATCACCTTTTTGAATAATATATAAATTCATGTGGTATCAGTGGTATCTAGGCATTTGGGACAGTACATAATTAGTTTCAATTCCCTTTGAGAAGAAGATGTGGATGTTAAAATAAATTGCTGATGAAGCATATACTTTGGAGAACAGTGTATTTCAAAACTTTGTGCAATATCAGCTATTTCTTTCAATGGTATGGAAATATAGCATAAGACAGAAGATTTATTAGGGGCAGTTTTAAACCATTCTTACTGTGTAAAAGTTCATAGTTTGCTCATTTAGGAGTAGTGACTAAAACAGGAATAATAGCACATATTTATAGGCCTGCTGAGAAAACATTAGTTCTATACAACTTCGGGCACCATTGTTTGTAGCCAATAAGCCAATAATAATCATTTGCTTGTATGAGAATAATCAGTGTCACAATACTTAGGCATTTAAAAAGGCTTGGTCATTTAGTTATTAAGTGCTAATCTTACAAAACACTGAATAATGGACCTACTCCAGAAAAATCACCACTCTCGGAGTAGGAAGACAGAATTATGAAACAAATATATTCAGAGGGAGGAAGAGAGGCACAGACTTTGGAATAAATTGATTTTATTAGGTAAAAGTGAAGAAGCTGCCTCTATGGAAGGAGCTATTTGCTACCAGGAATAAATATTCGAAACTGCTCTTGCACAGTGGAATATCTAATCATTCTCACCTTGAGGGAGTCCCTTCAAAGGTTTCAGTTTTATCATGGAAACTAATTAGGCTATACTGTGCACAGTGTATGTACTGTGAGACCCTACTCCAGCACCATGTACCATCTGCTCCTGATTTTATTGAGACACAGAATCAAAATACTCTACCTTCTCATCTTGCACGTCACACTTTTGAAGTTTGGACTCTGAAATTGGTGCAGGTTATCATTTTGTTAAATATGTCTGAAAGTTTTTATGCTCAGAAATAGAGCCCATTACATAGCCTAGGATTCCTGTCTCCCTGGTCATCATCTTTCTTGGATTTGCTTATTTTGGTAAACATTGGGTTCATGATCATTCCTTGGGCTCATTAAGCCTGAAGAAAATGACGGGTTTGTTAAAATCCTCCCTGGGAAGAAATGTTCAATTTAGTTTGTTTTTCTGATGACATCTACAGTGTTAAGGGAAAATATTTAAATGGCTCAGTTCACAGAGTACACACTCACTGTGCAAAAAACACAAATGTGTGGGAATGTCCATTTTCTGGGTTTATTTTCTTTTAAACTAAAAAAAAAAAAAAACTAGAGTCCAACTACTCCTTCTCAGTTCTAAAATCTGAAATAACTAAGCTTTCAGAGTCAGAATCTACAACTCTGGCAGGTTGAATAGATGCAATTGCAGCCTGGTCAGTAGTAATGACAGATGTTAGTGTCCACTTTATTGGATGATACAGACAGTAACAATGACTTGAAAATATGAGTGGCATATAGTCCTAGAATAGCATTTCTTGGGGGGCAAGGATAATGTTAAATCATTTGAGGGTGATTTTATCTTTTTCTCAGAATTACAAGTACAGTGCTGTTTTCACTTCTTTGCATGTAAGTACAAATGTGAAAATATTTGTGCAAGGTCTGTTTAGAAGAGAGGGTCATTATTATGTGCATCTCTGCTCTCACTGTATCCTTTAGACTTTTGGGGGGCACACAATATTAAAACTCAGTCCGTTGGAAAATGTCATAAAGAAGTTTTCATTATTTAGATAACTTAATTTGTATGTCTTTATTAGGGCTGCTTCAAGTTAGAGAGGTTCCAGTAAGTCGGGCCTGATGGAATCCATTCTAGTATGCCTTGCAAACTAACCACTGGAATCTCACATACTGTTAATGATTATGTATGAATACTTTGGAAGAGCTGGATGTGTCACTGACAGATACAAACATAGCAGGTGCTTTTTTAAAGTAAGGGAAGGTACACATGTGGCAAACCTATTAGCTTGACTCCCATATTCTAAATAGACGAAGAAAATAAAACATTTGGAGGCCAAAACTTGACTTGTCAGCCAGCTCCATTTTGACAGGAGTGAGGCTCCTGGATAGACAGAATAAAGGACCCTCATGCAACACTGGGGCTTCTTGCCATGTGTATGTAGAGAGAGAAGGGTGAGGGGATATAGTCTTAGGACTTGGATTCTAATCCTGTGGAAAACTCACTAGCTGTGGGACACAGGCAAGTGGCTTCTGTCTTTAAGCTTCAACATCTGCATCTTCAAAATGCAGATCTCTTCCCTTTCTACCTCAGGAGGTTGGTGAAAGGTCAAAGACAAAAATTGAAACAGAAATACTTTGTTAAATCTAAGATGTCTCTAGATGGATATAAGTTCTACATAATGATGAGAACAAGTAATTCCTGGGTAGAATAAGAAGTAGTCCAGGACCATTGTGAGTTTTGTCTTGGGAAGAATAAAACTTCCCATTAGCTGTATTTTCAGGCTGATCCCGAGAAACTCAGAAGGAACCACGAGAGAGGAGTGGAAGGCAGGTCCTCTGTTATTTATCTAGGAGTTTGGAGAAGAGTTAAGTACTCATATCCTGGCCTCTTTCATCTGATCCTTAGAAACAAAAGAAAACACATAATTAGCTTCCCATATAAATGTGAGGAAATGAGCCATTGCACTGAACAGACCTTTATTTTAAAATGTTCAGTTTTAAAAATAGATATCTTGATCAGATAGAAAACTATAGGAAAGCATATTGCCAACATCAATGGACCAACCAATGAGATTTAACAACTGTTATTGTTCTGCCATATTTTTCTGGAGGTTTTTCCTAAAGAAGTAGATGCATTGTTCAACATGGCAGATAGCACATAGACATATATATTCCAGTCTTTTGTGAAATCCTGCTTAAGTGACAGTTGACAAGCAAAGCAGAAAGAGATAAGCAATTTGTCCACAGATACTTACGTAGTTAGTGGCAGAAGCAGGGCCATAATTTTTGAAAATGGTGTATGATTATCAGTGAGAATGTATAGTAACCACTTGGAATTTGTAAACCACAATGTGGGATTTGAAAGGTTATATTAATAGAAAATAATTACTAGAAATTAATAGGAATTTTTAAGTCCCCAGGTAGATAAACTGTTCAATTCACTGTCCAATTGCCCATTTCATTCTCCCTTAAGAGTTTGCCTTCTTGATAAAAATTGCTCTTGGTCAGCACTTTACCCATATACTGATCCAGTATTAGAATTAGGATTCTCTAGTGGTGTGTATGTGGCAAGACATATGAGAATCCCTGGAGAAGAAGTAGGATTTTTGAAACCACACAGGATATTACTAAGAGGTATGTGTTGCTCAAATAAATCCTGTGGAGTTTGGTTAAAGGTTCAGTGTTATTGCTAGAGAATTGTTTTAATTGAGTAATGAAGTCTATTGGATTTAGGAAATTGGAATAAAATATGGAGATAAATACAAATCAGAATGATAGTCTCATTTCTAAAATCTGCACAAGTTCATAAGAACAGTAGCAAGATTCCCTCAATACCATTCATTTTACTATTAAAGAACATCAAATAATGTCTTGCTGTTTTCTCTAGCTGCAGAGCAATTATCACCCAATTTCAATATAAATAGATTTGTACATTTCAAAGAAGTAGATGTTTCTTACTTGGAAAGTAATTAAGGAATCAGATTTCTATAAATGTTTCCTAATATTCCAACGGGGGTTTTGTATTTTACATTCATATACAGTTGACGGCCTTTTTATGTCCCTTCCTAAGAACTCTTTCATGAGGTGTGTCTGGGTGCATAGTTGACATTCAGCCAAGTGTCCTGTCAGTTATACTGAAAGTGGTCTGGTAAGTGAATAATTTATCTAGTGATGGCCGATAAGGTAAAGAAGCACAATATCTGGGTAATATTTCCAGAATTTTTTACATAAGCCTGCTCTGTTATTTTTTCTGACATATTTGCTCATGTTATAATTTGAATCAGGCAACGAGTAGAGGGTGCAAAGGACAGTGTGAGTATTCTACCCATACTGGCTTTCCATCATTTTAGCAAATCCTATGTTGACCGCAGTTCTCTTTAGAGCTTGGTGTGCAATAGCCTGACCTAAAATTCTGTTATTCCTTTTTTGGAGCCCTTTCCCCTTCAAACTACTGAAATACAGTTCCTAGTTATTGAAACCACACAAGATATTACTAAGCGGTGTGTGTTGTTATTCCCTCTAATAGCAGTACTTTCCCTTTAAAACATTTCCAGTAATGTCAGATTTGTGTATTTTGTTAATTGGTTTATTTATGTATTTTTTAATACCTCTGTCTGGTACACAGTAGATGATCAAGTATTTGGTAAAAGAATGCATAGCACAAAACCCATAATTTTACATGTAATAGGTGCTTTCACCACTTTTTAATCTTTAAGAGAGAAGGTAGGAGAGGCATCTGGGGAACAGAGTTCGGATGAAAAGGTTTCTATATTCTTAAAAAAGGCAATAAGAAATAGCACTTTTTGTCAAGGGTCATCATCTCAGAAAGTGATATGTAGAGCTGTGTCACAGTCGTATAACCAAGAGGGGAATAATCAAATGGGAAAGTTAACTTGCCAGGGAGGGCGGTAAAAAGAGCCTGTGCGATTAGTAACAGAGCTGCCCTGTCTTTGGATTTCTTTTGTGTGAGGGAATGAAGCTATTTGAGATCTTCGTAAATTTGTTCATTGTAGTATCCCTTATGGCAGCCAAAGGGATCTTCATGAATATAGTGGTTTTTAATGGCAAAATCAGAGAAAGAAATGTTTGTATAAATGGTATCAGTCATGTTAGTCTTTAAATGTGGCTAGTGTGTTGTTCCTCTGTGCTTAGATATTTCCTGGTGCTTATTTTATTGTAACATTTTCTTCCCACAGAAGTTATAATCATCTTGACTTTTTTTTTTTAAAGATTTATTTATTTATGCATACAAACTGGGGTACAGGCCAGAGGCATGGGGCAGCGAGAGGGTCCACCAGAAACAGAGTGGGGAGCAGCACAGGCAGATCGACAGAAATACACTGCTGAGGGGAGCAGCGGGCAAGGCAGGAGAGTTCTGCCGCGCCATGTGGGAATCTCCCTGGCCGGGTGTTGAACTCCGGTCACCACTGCCGACATCTCCACAGCACAGCGCTTAACCACTGCACCACCAGGGAGGCCCCATCTTGAAGTTTTAGACAATAATAGGGCTTCAAAATTTTAAAGCTGCCCTGTGAGGGGATAAGGAAAGATGTCCTTTTAGGAAATAAGGAGATAAGAAGAGAATAGTAAGTGTTAATTTTACTTACCTTCATACTGGAATCTTTCCATTATGTTTAAGTTGTAATCTGTTGTTCACATGTAAAAGAGGATCTAAATCCATATATTGTGAATCATGGGCCTCCCTGGTGGCGCAGCGGTTAAGCGCTACGCTGTGGAGCTGTGGAGCTGTCGGCAGCGGCGACATGAGTTCGATGCCCAGCCAGGGAGATTCCCACATGGCGCAGCAGACCTCTCCTGCCTCACCCTCTGCTCCCCTCAGTAGTGTATTTCTGTCGATCTGCCTGTTCTGCTCCCCACTCTGTCTCTGGTGAATCCTCTTGCTGCCCCACGCCTCTGGCCTGTACCCCAGCTTGTATGCATAAATAAATAAAATCTTGAACAAAAAGTAGATGAAATAAAAATAAACCCATATATTGTGAAACGATCTCCACAGGTTTGGAAAGTTTTATTGATTATAGCATTTTTCTAAATACCGCTGTTAGTTACGTGAGATAAGCAGGTTGTTTGATACTTTCGAATGGAGCAAATTACTCACCAGGGTTTTCTAAAGGATTGATCGTGATAATTGTGAATATGTAGTGTTTGGGCCCCTTCTGAGAACTTTGCTTGGCACCCTAAATTTCCGGCTATGTCTGAGGGAGCACTGTCTGTAATGACAACCATTATTAGAACTAAAGCACAAAAGTGTTTTTTTTCTCAGACCATACCTGAAAGGAATTTATTGAAGAGTGAAAACCCATCCTAATAACAAATACTTACCAATGAACTTTGAGGGTTATGAGCTCTATTAAAACTGTGGGGAATTCATAATAATGGAATTTACTTTTCTTCTGATTTGCCTTATATAAGCTACCAGAAATAAATGTACTTTTTAAATGTTCAGTGAGCAAGCCACCTAATACCCTCTCTCCTAACTAGAACTTCATTTGCATTTCCATCGCTCTATCCTCAAAGAGATACCAGTTAAACTTGCACATTAAGTTGGATTTACTTTATGATAGGGAAGAGGAAACAACTTTTAGGTATATAATTTGATACTGACTTCTTTCTATTTTCAAAAAGGCCACTTAACTAGTATTTTTGATGCATTTCCCTACACATGGTATGATATCTGTAACTGAATCTTTAATTACCTTGTTATAACAGAATTTCTTGAATTCTTCCTGTAGTTCAACCATCCCCATATTATGCTTTTACAGCAATTCCCTAGACTCAGGAAGGTGAAGGATGAAGTTTATAATGGTATTGAATACCAAACTGTTGCTTGATTTATTCAGGAAGGTTGTTATATACTGAGATCAAGTGACAGCTTAAAAGCTAGTATAATTCATCATCATCAGTAAATTTTCGCTGGGTGTCCACTCGGTGCTGAACACTGTACAAGGCTCTTTGTCAGCCTGTATGTACCTGATAAGGTTGATGTAACTCTAAGAAGATGGAAAATTGTCCGTAAGGCACAGTTACATAATCAAAGGCAAGTCAGCAAATGCCCAGTGATGTCAAGCTGTGTACAAAATGTACAAGGCTAAAAGGGCTTTATTTTATTTTATTTTTTGAAGGGTTCTAGTCAGCAACTTGAGATCCCATTCTCATTAAAAGCTATACTGCTAAGGGAAGAAAGGGGATGATGTTGGCCGGACCAACTCCTTTGGTCCAACTCTTGGCTTTACACATACTTTTTGTTCTTGCACATATTATTTTAAAATATTCCTACCTAATGATATCCAGTTATTCCTCACACAAACATAAATGTTTTATTCTGCTTCTTCCAATCAGGAGACAAGTCAATCATACCCAGATGATGCATCTAGAGCTAGTGTTCCAGTGACCACTAGGTGATGTTTATTCTTTCTCTGAAATGATTAAATAATCTGACCAATAACATTTGGATGTGGATCCTCATACTCCTGTAACTTATGGCTTAAACCACATTGGATAGTATCATTATGAGGAGACTACAGGATTCCTGCAGTGTAAACTCTCAAGTACAGTCCCAGTTAGAAGAAGATGATGGAGCTGGTGACACATATAAGCATGTTTTTATTTTTTTATTTTCATTAATGAATTACTGTTATTTTGCATCATTCTTAATATTTTCACAGTATAGGATTTCTCCCCTCAGTTGTGGTTACTGTAGCTCTCCCACCACAAAAGCACCCATAGTCCTCTCCCATACTCTGGTGATCAGCATCTCTTCACTGAGTTTCTTCCCTGACGTTGGCCTGGATTCTGTGGCCGGTAACTGTGCTTACCTCAGGAATATCTACAAAGAAGTTTTCCCATGTTGGGCTATCTCATGGCTATCTCAGAGAAAGACTTGGGGGAGGATTCTCTTACCAGTGCCTGGTTTTGTTTTTTCCTGATTGGTAAGAAGAACATAGATTCAGGGACTGCTTTAGAGTCAAACAGTTACAGGCCTTTATTTGCTAGTCTGGGGATCTTTATAGCATTTTTTAAACTTCTTTTGAGTTGCTTCCCATTATGCTTTTTTTGGAGATAATGGTAGAGGACCTCATTTCCGCGTAACTGACGTGGTATATTGTATGGAATAATAATGTTTGACCCTGGTCCCTTACCCTGCCACTTTTGCTTTTTGACTCTGAGCTGTTATGTCTCCTTTAGTCTCAAATTTTGAGTGGCTTCCTGTCACTAGCTCGTTTTCTGTGGGTGAGGGCTGCTTACATGCTTTGTGGTCCTCGAAGGCTATAATCAGCATACAAAGTGTCTAGATGAATTCTGGTTTTCGAAATTTAGGGTTTTCAGTGTATGCTTTTTTTAGCTGTTAGCCACTTTAATTTTATGGTAGTAAACAATGTTTAATGTGCATATTGTTGAACTTGGTTAAGTAGGTAAAGTATTTCTGAAATGTTACTTAGAAGGATAATAAAATATGTCCCATTCCATTGTAATTGACAATCAAGTGTTTAAGTGATTACTTATAAGAAGAAATAATTATCATTTAAGAAATCTTTCTCTATTGGTGAAATATTCATGAGCTATATGAAATGTTTAAGTGATGTTCCTAAAACTGAAGTATGTGCAGTAGCTTCCTGATGCTTATTTATTTAGTGTTTGGGAATTGCTTTGAGATATCTGAGGACAGCTTGTATTTGTTGAAGCAAATATAGTGGCAGTAAGACTTTTCAAGATTCTGTTTTCTCATTAATTGATTCTTAAAAAAACAAAAACAAATTGGGCCTCCCTGGTGGTACAAGGGGTTAAGTTTCAGCCCTAAAAATCTATTGGCAGCCACTGCACCATGAGTTTGATCCCCTGCCAGGGACCTTCCCACATGGCACAGCAGACCTCTCCTGGCTTGCTCGCTGCTCTCCTCAGCCGAGTATTTCAGTAAATTTGCCTGTTCTGCTCTCCGCTCTGTCTCTGGTGAATCCTCTCACCACCCGCACCTCTGGCCTACACCCCAGCTCTTGTACACATAAATCTTTTCCAAAAAGCAAAACAAAGAACTGCCCTTTATATCAATAAAGCTTATATTAAAACATGTATCTGAAAAAATTAAAGTATTTGCCTTAAATGTGTCTATTATTGTTACCTCTTAGCAAATTTTAAGAGTGATTCTTTAAAGAAACAAGAAGGCATTATCCCTTGTAAACTGTCACGTTATAAAAAAAATCAGTGTATAAAATAGATTTTCAGATGATTGTACCTTTATGGTACAGTTTCATTGAATTAATACATTTTCTGTCATGCAGAAGTACTGTTTGGGACATTTATTATCTGCAAAATTTAGGTGTACATGTGTTTATTTAGATGCTGTCACTTTATTTAGATACTGTCACTTACTACATAGTTACAAATAATTTTAAGCAGTAGTGTCCTTATCAGTCGAATCAAATGTTGGAAAATACCTTTGAGTCCGAATACAAAGGGAGCCACAGCAAACATAAATTTTATCTTCACCAAAGGATTATATGGGAGGACAACTGATCTTTTACTGTATAAATGGTTTGTAGACAACAACCTGTGATAACACCTGATAACTTAAAGTGAAAATATTATCTTCTTGAATCTGTGTGGTGGACTCATATTTTCCAGAGAAGTTGACTAGAAACTATGATGTATGATAGTTGGCATATTAGACCAGATTTGTTATTATTGGGAGATAAATACATGTGTTAGAGAAAAACTGCACTTGAAGAGGCTATATTAAGATTTTGCTATTATTGCTTTACTGTCCAGGGACTTCAGTAATACATGCAAATCTTCAAAGAAAATGCCAGTCATTTTCCTTAATTCTTAGGTTTGAATTTATTTTTCTAACAAGTCATTTTTTTAAAAAATGAAAGATAATGTTTGTGTATTTATTTGAAATCTTTTTACAAAAAGTTTTGAGGTAAAAATTATATAAACCAAATAGTAGATCAGAAAGAAACGGGGGGAAGTTAGGGAGAGTAAGGAAGGTCTGTCACTGGGGAGGTAAACCTCTCATACACAGGAGGCCCTATCATTTTCTCCCTTCGTGCTAGTGATAGTTCTCATGCAGAGGCATCAGAGGAACTTTCTCCAGCTCTCAGAACCTGAAATACTGTCACTTGAATTCAAGCCGTGGTGGGTCTTCGTGCCTTTGTGCTTCCCACTGTCTGCTGTTGCCAGGGTCTCTCTTGAGGAAAATAATAGTACACAAATTGCTCCTGATAAAATGGTGGCCAACTTGTCCCAGGGAGCCTGGGACTGTCCTAGTTTGAAAACTACAAGTTCTGTATCCCAACACCTCTTTGTCCTGAGCAAATGGGAATGGTTGATGACCCTACCTGACTTCCTCCTTACACAGTAAAGATAGAAATTGAATGGAGTTACATAACTTTAAATAAGAGTAAGGATGGGCTGCTTGTCCTGCAAAACTGGGTGATTCATCATTGTCCCTCAGTCATAATTAGCTATTGTGTTGAAAAGTTCAGCTGCTGATTTTGAAGTTTGCCACAGGCTGTGGATTTTGCGTTGGACATTTTGCTGCTTCTAGTACATTGTTCTTTTTCTTTCCAGTGAAACCGTGGTATCATTTGGGTCTTCTGACTCTGTATATTCATCTTACACAGTTGTTAATACGCCTCAACAGAAATGATTAATGTTTTAAAATAATGAGTCCCAGCATTAACCCTGCGTCTAAATAAAAGTTTTTCTTACGTAAGAGAATGAGTTAGCATTTAGGTCAGTGAGAGACTCTCCTTCCTGTAGCCGTGCAGATTCTTTGGTTGCTCCAACATCCTTTATTTCCCTTAGCCGTGGTCAAAGCTAGGTTGCTGCCAAGTGCAGGAAAGCAAGCACAGAACACACCCTTGGCCTCACAGTGGCAGAAATTTATGTTCTCTTTCCTTTAGAACATGGATACCTCACCAGCTGAACTGCAAGTAAGTCTGTGAAATGGGTTATTCAGGTGTCCAAGATCAAAAGGAGAATGGATTTGGGAAGAAGCTAGCAGTCTTCCCCTTCCAGATTGACTTAAATATGTTTAAGTATTTCTTGAATGTTCTTTATGAAATGAAAGAAAATAATTGATTTTCCAAACAATATTCAAATTTTAACTGTCTTTTGGGTAGAAGTACCTCAACTCTTGCCACCTGGTGATTTATTCTCACAAGTAATTCAAACTGAATTAGAGTTAATGCAATTACTTGTGATGTCTTCAGAGGACACTTCCCTTCATCCTCCCAATTCCGTTTCTATTGTCATAGAATATGATTGGGGTTCTCAAATTGACCAGAAATGTCACAACTTCAGATGTTTCAATATGTTAACATTTACATTAAATAAAATGGAGTTGGAAAATACAATATGTGATCAAAGAGACAGGAAGCTCAAGAGGTAAATAAAAACTATTAGCAGGCCCTTGTAGGTGAACTACTAGAAAATGATAGGCACGCCAGAGCAAATGATAGGCCTCGTCCAGAGTCCGCGCCTGCAGACGACTTGGCACACTTCTTTTAGCTAGAATTTATTTTAGAACACTAAAGTAGTATAGTTTGAACATGTTAAAGTGACTTTTAAAGCTGTTAGTATACAGATGCCTATTTCATGTATATATTATAGTTAATTTGTTAACTGTATAAATATATAAATTCTCTCTACAGCAATATAAATTATTCACCATTGCAGTGTCCCTGTGTGTGTGTGTGTGTGTGTGTGTGTGTGTGTGTGTGTGTGTGTCCCATAGTGACCATGGAGTAGCACAATCCTGGGCACCCAACAAAAGCTTTCCAATTGTCTCTGCAAGTGTAATTTAGGTTTATACCAAGTTATTTTCCCTCCTCTATACTCTATTTTGATCATTTTGTTACAGGCAATTTCAAATCCTAAGCATATAACATTGATTTTTTTTTTATGTGTATAATAACCATTTAAACTGACTAAATGGCATGAGAATTCTTTTGTAAATTTATTAAATCTGACTTGCATAAAGAGACCAGGGATTGGAGAGGATTTGCACATGCTAATAGATTATATGCTGTAGCAGAATGTTGCTTTATATTGCTAGTCTTGCAGCTGCAGTTTCAAGTATAGTTACTACCAGCTACAGTATCACACAGCTTTAAGAAAAAAATCCAAAGAAACTCATGCTACTGAATATTTGTTATTCTTGAACATGCCATAGAACATGCCATGTTTGTTATTCTTATTGAAAATCACTGGATCTAATTCTATTGGTTTCCTTCCTGATTGAAAACATTTGAACCTAGAAAGCATGGTATTTCTGAAGACATTGGTAACTACTCATCCTGGTATTAGAATTACAATCATGCTGCATTGTGCGAGCAATAATTATTTTTAAAGCATCTTCACACATGGAAAGCGGTTGACCAATGCTATCCAGGTTTGAAGATGCTGAATGTTCATATAACCAGTATTTGAAATTTGGATGTGTATTGCATTCGTTACTGAATATCAAGAATACATTTTTTTGCTCGTATGGAGTAAGTTTAAAATGGATTCTTTTGTAGAAGCACCCATCCTGTTTAGAATGATATAACAGATGCTGAACGTTCACATATCAAATAAAATGCCAGCTTTCTGTAGAAAAGAGGTGTCAAAAAGTTTCTTTGTACCTTTAACGCATGTGATTATGTAGTACAAAATGCAGAGTTTGTAAAATTTCTTGAATATACAGGCAAAAAAATGAATAATTCAAAACAACTCATAAGTTCTACAGTCTATTGTCCCTTTATAACGCAGGCAGAAGATAGCAGTGCGCTCCCAATAGAGCTGAATTTGCACAAGTTACACCTCTGAAAATGCCAGATGGTCTATGGTCTACTTTTGAGAGCTGTCACATATGTAAAGATTTGAAAAAAGAAAGACAGCTGAATGAGAGCAGTGGATCATTAAAGGGAGAGCGAGGGTCCCTAGGCATCACTTGTGTTTTAAGAAGCATTGTGTCGTTCCCATACGAGTGTGCTTTTTTTTTTTTTAAAAAAAAAAGCCATACACAACTTAACACAATAAGGAAGTCTGTTGAAAGCCATGTACTTACGGTTTAATCAGTCAGACAGTTTTGTTCTTTATTTAAGAATAAAATCATGATCCTGACTTGGTTTTAGATATAATTTTGCTATAGGATCCAAGTCATACCCGTAAGTATTGGTAAGGTTAAAATAAATGGCTGTTGAGGTAACTAATCTAAGTTTAACTTTTGATTTGCTCTATATACTGCGTGTAGCTGACAAAATTATAAAGTTAAGAAATTGTTTTAATATAAGAAAACTGGAGTGATGAAATACTCTTGGCCATAATACAATCTGTACACAGTAAAAATTAGGTAGTATTGCAACAAAATGAATTTACTATTATCTGCCACCAGAAATAGAAAACATTTCAAAGCGTGAAATGTAGGTAAAACCATAAGGATATATTTGAATATCGCTCCATCCCTAGCCAGTAATTTGCAAATAGTCAATTCTGATAGTAAAAAAAGGTAAGCTTTGTCCATTTTTGAATTTGGTGGCAATACACTGCTGTCTCGACCACTTTGTATTTATTGAGACTGTTTATTATGTGGTAATTCTAAATTTTCTTTGGATTGTGGAATATGACAGGACCTTTTTGATTGATAAGAAGTCTCCCCAGCATCGGTCAGTGACATTTCAACATAACGAAGCTCTCAGATTGCTTGAATTATTCTTTTCAGAGAAAAAGTACCCCAAAACATTCCATTTATTTGGTGAGATTACAGGAAAGTGCTCTGAAAAGCACACCAAATTAGGTTGAACTGTCTTCTTTGGCATCCCTTTAAAGACCTATGCATAACTAGCTTTATACTCAATAACAGTCAGTAGGATGTCATTCTAGTTGATACAGGAAGTTACAGGAGCAGCAAATTAATCTCCAGATCAAATGATTGCACGTCCATAAGAAATAGATCTTCTCTTGCAGATGCCTTGATTGTGGATGTTAGCTATATAACTGCTAAATAAAGAAGTAAACTTGTCGTCTTATCAGCAGTTAGGAGAAAAACAAAGTATTGTGATACGTTTTGCAACTATTGCTCTGTGGTATTCTCAGATCCCTAATGCGTAGACATGTCTTCTTTATAACTAAAGAATTGGAAAGTGGTAAAGTTCCTACATTTTATAAATTAGGTGTTAATGCTAATGGATTTGGTAGGAAAGGATATTTTTGTTAAATGTCTCTTTCTCTTGAAAAATGTACGCTCATCGATAGACTATTTTAATGTTAGGACTGTTTTCTTTAAGAACCGTAGGATATGCCGGCAACAATTGTAAGTAAAAAAAATGTGTGCTAAAGACAAATACTACCTTTTCTTGTCAAATACATACACTATGTCTTAGCTCGTCCCTAGATAACACATAATCAGTCCCATTTAGTCCCTTTTCATCAATGCCATGTAAAGCTGTCATTTCTTTATATGCAACATTTTTTTCTAAGTTGGGAAGTTTTCGTATTCAGATTTAATTTACATTTCAAAGTTGTTATAATCATAAATAGAAAAAAGACAAAACAGTAATTTAAATTTTGATCTGGGAAATTATAAAATAGTGAAAGCTAGACAGTGGTTTTTGTCATTGTATTTACTGTAATCCCATAATTGATAACTTTGTTTAGGAACTACACAATCGAGATAAATGTTGACTTTAATAATAATGACATACTTTAACCAGTGCAAACAGATAACTTTTAAGGTGCATTCTGGGCTCGTAGCCATAAAAACCAGAATATATTGTGACTAATTTAAATAGAAAATAAATGGTTTAGCAGAACAGACTTCTGAAGAGTTACACAGCCAAGGATCATGCCTGTCCATCCAGTGGGGCTTCTCTAATTACAGAGATAAAAGCAGACACTATACCACTGGACCATTAAGATGTGGACCCCAGATCCTGCACCCTGCCAAGACCCCAGATGGCTTCTTCACTGTTTGTGCCCAGAGGCTCCCCTTCCCTGGTCTACCTGCCCCCTGCAGTGTCACTTCTGAATCCAGGTCATGCTTCTGCTTGGTAGAACTTGGGTCACATACCTGCCCCCGGGGCCCAGAGTAGTCTGGGATGTGACAGAGAACGAACCAAAATCAGCGAGGGTGTTCAGTGAGGGCGTCCAGCAACGCTGGATAGCACACAGGGGGAATCGTTATCCTGTTTGTGTTATGAGTCATTGTCCAAAGAATCAAGTCAGTTTGTCCTCCTTTAGTATCATGCTGTTAAGAGGTTTTTGTATTTTTCCTGTAAGCTAACATTTTGGTTTTCGCGTATAGGCAAGTAATACATCCGGGGTGTGTTTGTATGAGAAACACACGCTTGTCCGTGCACCTACACGTACATGTTGGAACTCTTCTGCTCGTCCACTGGGTTCTGTGTCTGTGCTTGAACTAGTGTGGCACTGCCTCAGTCACTGTTGTTTTTAACAAGACTTTAGGAATTCAAGTCCCACAACTCTTTTTCCTAAAACCTACCTTGGTGATTCTTGATTATAGTTCCTTAGAAATTTTCTCTTTAACGTGTCCAGATCCATAAACAAGCCTGTTGAAAATTTCATGGGAATTGCACTATTCAAATCAATTGGGGGAAATATAACATTGTCAGAATTATCATGTTTCTATTTGCATTTATTAAGGTTTCATGTCTTTTAGTAATTTTTTGGCAAGAAATATGTCCATTTTTTCTTAGCTTCATTTCTATAGACTTGATGGTTTATGTTGTTTTTTGCCTTTTAGCCCTTTTTCCCCCTTTGTTATTGTGAAGTTAGTTATTTTCTTCTACGTTTACTAAGTGGTTATTGTTAGCATAGGGAACTTTGTTGATTTTTAGTATGGTTGAGCCTGTGTTAATCTGGCTAAATTCTTATTTTTTTCAGAATTTATAGTCTTAGATGTCACCTTGAACTTTCAAATCATGTATACACTCAAAAATTTTGTTTCTAGAAATCAGACCTGTTATTTCTCTTTCTTTTTTTATTGCTTTTACCGGGACCTCTGGTGTAATGTTTCATAGGGGAATGACAATGGGCATTCTTCTCTGGGTCCTCATCTAAAAGAGGGTACTTCAAGAGTGTGACATTTAATTTTGGTCAGTGTGTTTTATCAGATTAAGGAAGTTCTATTACCATTTTATAGAAGGCTTTATTTTAAAATGAGATTTAAGATAAAACATAGAAATGATTTTTTTCCAGAATTTAAAATGAATTTAAAATAAAACTATTTCTCTATTGTCCAGATTTGATACCTGAATTTATTATTCTTTTCCTTCTATCTCAAAAGATAATTGAGTAGTTTATCTTTATCAGGGCTATTGAGCTAATGCTGCCATGTCTGTTGCATCCAAAGGACCTGGCACGTTGAAAACAACATTCTCTGAAGTATTTACTTTTTCAGATTACCCACTTAAATTTTAAATGAAAAAACAACAAACTCAAACCAAACACTTTACTACTACTATTTTGATATCTCTCATGTCAAGTCACCTTTGATAACCCTGATCCCATTTTTTTCACTTTCAGTAATTGTGTCTGATTTGTGTTCATGTTTATTAGTATTTTCCTTTCCTCTTCATTTTTGGTTTCATGGGTAAAATCCCAGAAGTACGTTACTGAATGTATTTTGATTATCTTCTAATAGTAATACTTTTTTTTTCTTTACTGGATAAACTTTTCTTGTTTTTTTAACCTAGCCCAACCTCAGCGCTTGCCTCAGCCTCAGACTTCAGCACAGGAACCTATTGAGAAGGAAATAGGCAAGATAAAGAATGGCCACCCAACTCTGAGCAATGGAAATGGAATTCACCATGGAATCAAACATGCCTCTGCAGATAACCGAAAATTTTCAGCACCTGTTTCTCAAAAAATGCATCGAAAAATTCAGTCCAGCTTGTCTGTAAACAGCAATATCAGTAAGAAGAGTAAAGTAAATGCTGTCTTTTCCCAAAAGACAGGTTCTTCACCTGAAGGTAAGTTTGAGCTATATGCATATTTTATTTGAGCAGATGTAAAATTTTATTCACTATTATTTGATAGCGCAAACATAAATGCAGACTGTTGCTTATCCTTCAGACAAACAGGCATTTGTGGTAAAATGTAACTTCTTCAAAGGAAAATACAGACTAGGAAAGGAAGCTTTGGTAGCTGACTTCCTCCCTTTAGAACATTACTTTCTAAAGTGACTTGTATAGTCACTGCAATATTTGGGGGGCATATGACGTGTTTTTTTCTGTTCAATATGTTATTGTATGGTTCAGGAATAAGATTACCTGCTTGTATCTTTGTTTTGCCAAACAGTTCTCAAATATGCAAAACAAACCAATAGGAAGATTTGGTGATTCTCATGCTCTTGCCAGAGGCAGGTCAGATGATCGGTGGCTTCACTGATTTGTATTCTGGCTACCCTTACTATCCCCCACCAATGACCCTCCCCCACCTCCATTGTGGTCCTGCCTTTAGCGCCTCCTTGGGGGCACTTGGCTCTTTCTTTGACCTCTGAGAAATGAGTTATTTCTTCAGTTACACTTCACCCTTTAAATACTGTGAACCTGAGGAAGTTTTTGTTCCAGCATAGATCCATCTGATGACAGCCAGCATAGATCCATCTGATGACAATGGGGTCATAATGTAAGGATTTCTTTTCTAAAAATGGCTAGCTATATTATATTTTGCAAAAAGAAGTTGGCTCCATCTGTAAGGTCCCAAATTTTTCCCGACATACCCGCATAGCCATGTTCCCCTGCTTTCCTTGGGCATCAAAAAATTCACCTCTGATTATAGCTAGAAAGGTAGCCATGGAATTCTGTGGGTGTTTCTGTGATGTTGGCCATGCTTATTCATAGAGATAAATTGAGTTGTAAATAGGAAATTGTATTGAGAGTTACCAGCAATAAGTGGGGGGAAAGGATATTAAATTTTGGCTACAGGTGTCTCAAACTTAACACTTTTCGTCAGTTAAGTTGATCAAATGATATGGTAATAAATGGTCTGTATAGTTCCAGGTCAGTGACACTACTTTCCAAACTAATTAGATTGAAAGGGACATGATTGACACTTTAAAATGAGTTTGACATGTAAGCTGCATGGTCATCTCTGAAGCATGGGTAGGCTGTTAACTAAACTGGCTCTCCAAGGAGTTGGGAAGGCAATGCAATTTTCTTTAGAGGATCTTCGTTTCTATTGAAATCTACTTGTTTTATAAATTTGAATGTACCTGTTATACTTCAACTCATATTTTCCATTTGAGATTTACTTATTTGAAGGAATGGTAACATTTGCATATCAGGCCAACTTGAAATACCTTAAAAAATGCAGAAACTTTAATATGTTTGAATTTATTTCTAATGGCAGATGCAACTTAAGTAACAAAAGCAGAGGAAAATCAGTTTGTTCTTACTCTCCCTGTTCCCCACACATCTATTAAAGCGCACATGCCTGACCACAAAGATGTGGATAAGGCAAGTGCCTGGTAATTCTTCTCTTATCACAGTCTCTATTCCAGTAAGATGACTGTGTTGTACAGTGTCCTGGCCAGAACCTTACTGATAGGCTATAAAAACCGAACCAACAGTAGGTCTTTTTTTATTGTCATTACTTGAATCTAGATGAAAATTCCCTTGTCCTAGTTTATTTCCTTAGTTAGATGTGGTCATATTTTTTTCTTATGCCTTTGTGAGGTTGTGTCCCCAGGTTGTGTTTCTTCTTTTGATGTTAAGTTTATTGCCAGGTGATGTGCCGTCTTTGAAGCCACAGTGGTAGGTGGCAAAATAAAGGAAAGGCTTTCAGCTCTGCCACTTACTGGGCCACTTGGGTTTCCTGGGACTGCTTTGGAGCAGAAATCTTGAACATCAGGTTCGGTTCCAAGATTCTGTTTCTGTCTTCACAGTACATTCTCAGAAGAGGTCTCTAGCTCCACAGACTCTGTGATCCCTAGTGGAGATGAAACCTAAAACCTGCTGACCAGACGGAAATTAATGTTTAAAAAGAATAACAATGGGGGATATAAATAGGCTTGCCTTTTTTTTTTTTTGCTTCATATTTTTGTTAAATTGTCAGTGACTATGCCTTTTCTTACATAACAGTGAGCAAATGAGCAGCAAGATATTAATCACTGAAAATTTCAAGAAGATCCAACCATGCCCATTTTAACAATGTGTGTTTTTTTCTGGATAAATGGTGCCTGTGGTTATTACTTCCCTATTGTATTTAGGTATTGTCAACCAGAGGCAGCATTTTTCTAGGTGTGATTGTTTCATAGCATTTTATTAAGTGCACTAAAGGTTCTTTGCTCAGAAAGGTTGGAAAGCAATGCAAAAGTGTGTGGTCTTTACTCATACAGAGGTATGGATTGGCTAGAAAATTAAGTCCGACCTAGTGACATCTTTTAATATGTCTATCTCTGGGTGACCTCAGGGCTGAGTGCAAGTAGACAGTAGTCTGCTCCAGCTGACTCTTTTTCAGCTATGTTGATTTGTGTGGTTCGTTACAGAGAGAGAGTCATTCTATATAGTCGGTCATGGGTTATTGCTTTGCTCACATGGACTGTTTTAATCATGTAATTATAAATGAAGAAACTGAGGCACAGAAGAGGTAAGTGAACCCACAGAGTCGATTGGTACAGGAGAGAAAGGAGTTTTAAACCCAGACATGTGGCTCCATGGTCAGTGCAAACCACTGTGTGGCTTTGCCACTCCGACATCACATTTGGATGGTCCCAAAACCCATAGTGGTGCTCAGCACCGTAGCTTCTTAGTTCCCCAGCAGTTTTTTTTTAAAGATTTATTTATGCATACAAGCTGGGGTACAGGCCAGAGGCGTGGGGCGGCGAGAGGATTCACCAGAGACAGACTGGGGAGCAGAACAGGCAGATAGACGGGAGGGGAGCAGCGGGCAAGGCAGGAGAGGTCTGCCTGGCCACATGGGAATCTCCCCAGCAGGGCATCGAACTCACGTTGCCACTGTCCACAGCTTCCCAGCACAGTGTTTAACCGCTGCACCACCAGGGAGGCCCTCCCAGCAGTTATTAATGATGAAATGTTTTATTCCAAACCACTTTATCTTACTGTTCCCTGAAACTTGCACTGGAAAATGTTTTTTTAATGAATATAAGTACACATTTTCTTTAAAAAAGTTCCTTTTATGCAATGGGGCGGGGGGGAATCCCATGTGGGAAAACCTTATACATTTTATTTAAAGGTTTTTAAATTAGTAGATTTCAATACGTATAGTATAATTAAATATTTTCATACATACTTAAATTTTCTGATTGCCTCACCCAGGTGGAGAATTTTAAGAGTAAATGTTTAAGATTCTTGACCTTTGAAGTAATTATAGTGTAATTTAGTATCGTATATTAAAACTGCCAACGGCTTTCATTAGCCTCTAAGATTCTTTTCTTACCATAGGATTGGTAAATCCTGACCCGTTAGCTAACAACTGTTATAGTTTAAAACTAAGTTTCAACAAAAATATTTTTAGGAGAGGTTTTATACTTCAGATTATAGAGAACTGCATATCCAATCCCAGCATTGCATTGAATAAGAATGTGGAACAAGACGGTCCAGCACTGTGTACATAGCAGTAGGCAGAAGTGGTCATGCTTTTAACCACACAGAAGCAGTGTAGCCTGGTGAGTAAAACATAAAGACTCTGGACCCAGTCTGCATGGGTAAAAACTTTGACTCTAGCCGTGATGTGGCCTTAGATAGGTCTCTGAATCTCTTTGGGCCTCAGTGTTTCATGTGTAAAATGAGCATATTGGCACCTGCTTCATAGGATTGTTGTGAGGAGGAGTTAAATTGATAATGCACTTTTAAGGAGCACAGAGGAAAAGAAATGTTTAGAGAGCAATGCCTGGATTGAGATCTGAAAGATAGGGCAAGCTCAGGAAGTTGAAGGTCAAGGGAGGCATTCGGCATGAGAGGGACTTAGGAATTAATGTCTTTTGGTCCAACAACTTTCAGTAGTTTGTTTTTGCTGAGAAGTCAAGTTAGGGCAGTCTGGGATGCCTTGTGCTGAAGATACATAGCTCAGAGATCCATAACTTCTCTGAAGGACATCACTTTTATTCCCACTACATATCTTTCAAAAATTGTACTTCCTTTCCATAATGTGAGAATTTCATAGTTGAATACTGAACAAAGCTAAATATTAATGATTTGCACTCCGATTGCCTTAACAGTCTTTTTATACAAAAAGAGAAACTGGCCTTGCACTTACTGAATTTAGGATGCTAACAAACTCTCCAGGAAGCCTTTGGACCCATGGATGAACTAAAGTCCAGGCCTCAGATTTTCTTGGTTCTATTTATGTTTTTCTCCTTTTGAACAACTCACTTGGCATCTTCCCTCTGCAGTCTGTCTCCATTTTAGACTCCTTTGACTCCCCCACCACCACCCCGTGGTATAATTTCCCTGTATTAACAAACTGGTAAAGCGATGGAAAGAGAAACCCAGCTCTGAGGCCTGTGGCCTCAAGGGCAATGCTGTACAATTGAGCTGGACAGCCTGAGAATCACATGGTGATTCAGCTCTATCCGGCTCCCTCCTTCCTAAAGAACAGCTGGTAAAATGGTTAAAGATACCTACTTCTGCTTTCCTGCTTCTCATCTGCAAACCCCAACTACCTCGTTGCACTTGAAATTGAACCTTCTCAGCCATGGGTACAGGTCCCTGTATGTTTGGTTATGTGACACAGCCGAATGCCTTACCTGCTTCTTTCTCCTCACCCAGAATGCTTTCATAGCTTTGCCTTCTCGACTGTTTCACATTAAGTTCCAAAAAAAGAAAAAGCATCATCTCTTGATGCCCAGTTTTGTGCTGTTTGCCCTTCTGTTAGTTTTGCACACTCCACATACAAAATGATATTTAAATTTACCTGTGTCCCTTCACTAAAACATATTAGTATTGAAGGCAAAGATTCTGTCTTCTAGTACGTTACCTAATGCCTGACTTAAGTCTTAAGCAAGTGAAAAATAGAAACTGAAAACTATACATAATTATTTTTGAACATTCTGTAGACAATTGTGGTCGAAACCTCAGAAATGGCTGAAATTTTCAAAGGAGAGAATGTGGAAAGATAAAAGGGAATACAAATATTTGAGAGAAAAGAAATGCAAAAATAAACTCAGCTAAGGTAAGATTGTAAGGCAGAATCCTGCTTCCCAACCCCATAAATTTGTCTCATTCTGTAATCCCAAATTCTAAGGCCAGAAAAACAGGAAAGGTAAAATATAATTGTTCTTCATTATTGTAGAAGTAAAAAAATCTTACATAATTGTAGTACTCGGTATAATAGGATTTTGTGATCTGACCATAATGGTATAATTTGAACAAATCTGTGACTTGGCAAGATAGGTTGCTGCATTCTTCAAAATACTTAATTTGCCTGGATGTTTTGTTTGTTCAGGCACAATGCTTTCCATTCCGTGTCAGAGTAATTGTGTGGTAGAAAAGGTTAGAATTCTGCTTTCCAGTGCAATATTTGCTGGTCTGTTAGAAAACAGGATTTTAATAAATTTCACTGCTTACCCAACAAAGTAAATTAGCAATAGTAATGCCAGGAGAGGGGTGTGAAAATGAGAACAGGCATGATCAAATTTGACTTTGTCAAAATCTGAATTATTTGGTGCATGCATATATATATATATATTTAAGCTTTATGTACTTGAAATGTTTACTCAACAACAGTTCTTAAAAAATAAAAACCGTAAGTAGTAAATACATTTACTTTAGAGTTTAGGGAAATGTTGGTTATGTATGACCTATAGTAAATTCTTCTCATATGCTTGTATTTGAGGAGCAAGGAAAAATTTTATAAGAATCTATAATTTAACAGACACCTACACATGTGCCCAACAACTCTTTTAGTGTAGCAGACCATGGTAGATAGATGTATCTTTGGGAAGACTCCACTTTCTGGATTTTAGGTTTGGTGGGCTGCTGCTCCAACAATTTAATTAGCTTAGCACTCAGGAGATGGGTGGGGAGGAAATAAAACAATGGAGATACAGATAATTTGGCCAGGAAGTTCTGGGGTGTGGGTTGGCAGACTAAAAAGACTATTTAGAAATCCACTTCAGAATAATAGACCCAATGGAAAAAAGTGAATACATTCCATCAGCCTTTTAATGTATCAGGTTTCATGTTTTTCTTTATAAGGTGATGAAAAGTTTAGTAGATATTTTTATTAGGTCATATGGCAAGAGGTATAGCAGTCAAACTTCTCTAGGATAAACCTTTGTTTTTAGTTCCAAGGTTTGTGTCAAATTTGAAGAACCTGAAGGTTTTTTTTTTTTTTTAGTAGTTTTAATATTGAATGAAGGCTCCTGGGCTAAAGCTGAATAGAACTGGAACAAGAATCAGACATGCATCCTAAGCAGAACAGTCATTAGTTTCCCAGTTCAATCCCTGGTGTAAGTGACTAGAAATTGGGTGATCTGGAGGAATCACTGAGTATAGTTTGAGGCTGGTTGTGAATTAAGTTATAGGATCTGTTCCCTTTGAAATGATGGTCACAGTCCAAGAGCTTTTGGAAACACAGCAGGAGTGGCGTTAGACCCAAGCATGCAATTTGTATTTCTCATGGAGAGAATATTTGAATTGGAGTCTGGATGAATCTTCTTAACCAGAGATAAAAGAGATTAGGTCATAAGGCTGAGAACCGAGTGACTCAGGCATCACTGCAGGCCAGCCAGTTTGGTGCACTGGGAATGTGTTCAGCTTGAGAATTTGGGAGACAAGCCCATGCAAAGGTCATAAAAATGTAAGCAATGGCTGTCTGTATCCTAACAACTCAAGTGTAGTCCTGCCCTACAATCTTTAGCTCTTTTTTCCTGTGCTTGTATCCTAATCTATATGTGTACAGAAACCTCGTAATACAGGGCAGGCAAAACACTGGCATTGGGAGTGGGTCTGAGTCCAGTATCCTCTATTATTAGGGGCTAAATGATCCCTATGTAGATAGTCTTTCTCTGCGAAAGGGAAATATTTAACATGAGTGTTGCGAAGATTATTTGCTTAGTGCAGAGTTGGGAACATAAAATTGTTCAGTGAACCACACCTATTTTTTTTGGTAAAATCACTGTGTAGATGGTTTTGAACCCATACTTTCTATTAAGACTCATTGGAAGGAAAGACCGCAAAGGACAGTAAGTAAAAGTAAGTTTTCATGGGGATTTCACATGAGGTATTTGGGCTTCTAATAATGAATTACTTGGAAGTTTATTGGAGAATTCCGGGTTAACGGAGAAGTCATTTAAATAGTCAAAGGTTCATGGTGATTTTGTTAATTTTTTTTATTTCTTAGGGCATATATTATGATTTATCCCCAGTTTCTCAGGCCTATGTTATAGAGTTATCACACAGTCATGGGGCAGGGAGGGAAGGCAACCTACATACCTATTCTCCAGAATAAAAAGCATAATTTCAGAGCAGCACACATAGGTCTCAAATACACTGCTGCATGTGGATGTGGAAATCTCCCTGGCTGAGGATAGAGACTGTTCATAGATTCACAGTCCTGAGACTAGCCCCTATGCCACTTATTTCCACTCCTAGAGGTGCTGCCATCACTGTGCTTGCTTACCTTCTACAACCCACATCAGTCTGGCTTCTCTATAAAAATGGTTTTTAATCAGGATGTGACTAGGAATGACGTGGGTTGTAGAAGGTAAGCAGATACACTGATGGCAACCCTCTAGGTGTGAAACTAGGGGGTGGTGGTAAAAACTTGACAGGCCATACTTTCCTACCTATGGGCGAGCATGCCCTCCACACTCCTTCTGGGCTGAGCTATACCCGGGCCTATGCAGATCAGTTCCATTCCACCTATATCCACTCTTGGCCGCCGCCTCAAGGAAAAAGATAGTCAGAAGCTAATGCTTTCTCTCGTGTGTGGTACCTGAGGGTCAGTGTGGTGGGCCAGCTTGTTGAGACAAAGCTCTTGCGGGTTCATGAGCTGACTCCAGCCGTTCACTGACTTGGGGCAACTCTTAACCTACCAACTTGAAAGTTCTGTGACCTAGGCTGTCTCTAAAGGAAACAAACCATAAACAAGCAGCTAATAAGTTGGAAGAAAGAAGTATAGGAAAGATAAGTCAGGATCGTACTGCATAATCCAGAAAAAGAAACATAATAGGTTAACTCTAAAATGTATTTAAAGTGAATTTATGTGAATTTGTTAATGTGGACTATTTACTCATCACTGAATTATCACAAGCATAGATTGAAAACCTTTAAGCCTTATAACTATATAAATTGGTGTTTTGATTGCATTAAACCAAAATTCAGTCTGCTCTGTACACTGAATTGGAATTAAATGATTCATGAATTAGGCCGCATCACATGGAGGAATCTGTATAAAATGGATGGTTAGGTAGAGGTTTGCACGAGGAGATTGTTTCAGGCTAAGCCAATCTCCCTTAGGGAAATGCAAAGGGCTCTGTTCATGCAGATTATCTACTGGTCAGGACTACTTCGGGGTAGAGGTACATTAGGTATTAAATAGACTTGATACCTAGAGACTCCATTTTCGGCCTGTTTTTGGTTTTAAATAACTGATGATCTCCAATATAGCGATGCTGATCATTTTGGCTCATGGGCTTCTTCGAAAATTCATCAAAAGGTGTTTACCAAATCCTGTTACTATTTTTAACAGGAACCCATTATTCTGGAAGTAACCAAAGACATTGGATTCTCTCAGATGTCTTAGTCTAAAATTTTACAATGAAATGTCTCCAAAAACTGAACTGGGGTGTAGGCCAGAGGTGCGTGGGGTAGGAAGGATTCACCAGGTACAGTGGGGAGCAAAAGAGGCAGATCTACACTAAGGGTGGACCTAAAGAATCACTCTTAAGGGTTTTGACCTGGGTGAGCCTGGAATTCAGTGGCAGGTTTTGAGCAGATGGCTGACATCATCTGACTCAAATTTTCTGGTATTACTGGTTTTGTGTACTGAGAGTAGACTCCAGTTATTTAAGGGCCACAGGCGGGAGCCTACCATGTAACTTTTACAGTACCTCTGATGGGAGATGGCAGGGTGGACCAGGGTGGTGGCGATCAGATGCAGCATATGGATGTATGTTGGAGGCAGAGTAAGATTTGCTGAAGGGTGAGATTTCAGCGTGAGAGACAGTGTCTGAAGATGACTAAGCTTTTTGACCTGTGCAGTTCAAAGTATGGAGTTACCATTCGATGGGAAGACTGAAAGAACAGGGCGTAGTTTTAAAGGGAGATCAGAAATTTGTTTTGAACATGTTGGATTTAAGATGTCTGTAACCTAGCCAAGCAGTAAGGGGGCGTAGGTGATTGGATAGGGAAGGCTGGAGGCCCAAGGCCAGGTCTGCAGCCTGACATTGCATTGCGAGTCCTCAGGGTAGACTGCTTAGTGGACAGGAATATCTAGGACTGGGCTTCTTGACGCTAGCACCTGCATTTTTGGAGGTGCTTCTTTTGTTCAGAACTTCTGAACAAAAGAGTAGAAAATAATATGAAACAATGGGCTTTGCCCCCAGAGATTCTAACTCATTTGGAATGGAAAGGGGCCAAAGTATTAGCATCCATTAAAGCTCCCCAATGCATGCAAGGTTGATAAGTATTCCTTGAACTGAGCCTTGTAGCACTATGATTTCTAGAGATCAGAATATGAAAAGCTGAGGTTGAATAAGTGGTGATAGGGAAGAAACCAACAAAGAGCTTTAAGATGGAAGGAGTGGTCACGAGACATATACAACTGAGTATGTAGTGAGTAACAAGTTATCGTTGACATTACTGTGCAAAGGTCACTAGTGACCATAATTTTGCTGATAAGCTCAGCATAGAAATCCTAATGAAGTGAATTTCAGAATGAATGAAAAGAGAAAATTTGAAGATTGTAAAGATAGGCTACTGGGTGCTAAAGGGAAGTGATTTTAAAAATAGGTTAGGTCAGTTGAATATTATTGGCAATGATGGAAGATATTGAAGATGCCAACATTCTGAGTAGGTGAGAGGGGAAGAAATCCAGTACAGAGTATTTTATCATCCCTCTCAAATTACCTTAGATAGTGCCTTATGTCTACGGCACTGTACATTTATTTAACTGGAGCTCTTTCAAACGATCAGTAGGATCCTTGCCTTAGATTTTCTGTATGAGGGAGTCCTCCCATCTACAGGTACTTTATCACTTACAATAATGTTAACTATGCTAAAAGTTTCCACTCATTTTAGAAGGATTTCAAAAATTATTCCATAGTTACAATAATAGTACCAGACACTGCATAATACTGTAATTCTCAAAGGAGGACATTTTGGAGAAGAAATAGAGAATATGCAGGATGTTTTGAATCTTGACCAAAACTGCCTGATGACTCATGAGTCTCTTATAGTTCATAAATTGAAAAACAGGACCAGCATTGTTCATTGAATATAATTTTTGCCTTCAAATATTTGAGGTGACCACTTGCAGTAAAACTATCTCAGAGAAAACATTTTCTTTGTATTTTGCATTTCATTTTAGCCTAAATTTTATCACTTAAGTATTTACCTTTTAAATGTTTATTCTTCTGTCCTTGAAATTGAAACTAATTTTTCTTAATTTATGAATATAAGCTGGGGTACAGACCAGAGGTGTGGGGCGGTGAGAGGGTTCACCAGAGAGAGTGGGGAGCAGAACAGGCAGATCAGAAATACACTGCTGAGGGGAGCAGCGGGCGAGGCAGGAGAGGTCTGCCGCGTCATGTGGGAATCTCCCTGGCCAGGTGTCGAACTCGTGTCACTGCTGCCAACAGCTCGACAGCGCAGCGCCTAACCGCTGCGCCACCGAGGAGGCCCTGAAACTAATTTTGTAAGTCAGTCCATGACTAAATTCATGGACAGGTGAGCGCTGTCCCACCACACTGACCTTAAGATACCACACAAGAGGGCCTCCCTGGTGGCACAGCAGTTGAGCTCTGGGCTGTGGAGCTGTCTGCAGCAGCGATGCGAGTTTGACGCTCAGCCGGGGAGAATCCCACATGGTGTGGCAGACCTCTCCTGCCTCACCCGCTGCTCCCCTCAGCAGTGTATTTCTGATGTGCCTGTTCTGTTCCCCACGCCTCTGGCCTGTGCCCCAGCTTGTATGTATAAATAAATCTTAAAAAAAAAACACACAAGACCAAATACTGACGTGAATGCTATAAGTTACTTCAGGTTAAGTTGCTATGTGGCCTTGCCAAGTGACAATCTGGAAGAAAAAAATAATTCTAAATATTTGGCTTTGCTACACTCTTCCCTTTGTGTGTACCACTGGCTAAGTGGACAGTGAAATGTTTACAAATAGGGAATTATAATATTGGGTGGAATTAACTTCCAACAGAGTGTTTCTGAAAAAGAAAATGTGAAGGAATAGAAACAAAGGGTGCCTTTCCTATCTCAGGATATGTGCAGGTTGTTCAGTACCCAGAAAGCTTCTATATTTTAAAATTCAGACTGCCAAGCACAGAGTTTAGGTTTTGACTCCAAAGTATACCTTTATCTGTTCTCTCCTCTGCTCCCCCTCATACATTTCTATTTCATCCTTTCTTTCCCTCCTCCTAACTCATTTCAGTTAGAAATTTTGCATGATTTCATTTTAAGATTTGAATACTTTCTTCTGATAGCTTGTGTATTTAAAGCATGACATTACTTAAAATAGTCCATATCTAAGACCTAAAGTTCCCATAACATTTTTCCTAGAGTAAATGTGATTCTCATTTGAGTTGGTTTCTTTCCTTTCAGAATATACATAGTTACCGCTCCTTTCACAACTCTTAGTTACTTGACATTCTCAAGTGACCTTTCTTGACTCCAAAAACTAATTGAAGTAGTACAGAAATACTGATTTCTTAGACATGCAGTCACAAATTTAAAGACTTATATACTGTTGAAATAGTGTGTTAAACTAACTTGAGTACATTTCTTAATTGTAGACCTCAACTGGTAGTGGACAAAAATAAGATTACCAAGCACTCATGGTAGAAGATCGCCATATTTCTAAAACTATTGCAAGGCAAAAAAAAAAAAAGTGTACATTAGAAGTGTTACATTGAATATACTATGAAGCTGTTTACAGGATTCACTTAAAATCCTCAGGCTCAGAGATTCGGGTTTGGGAGGAGTCCCCGATTTCAAAGAAGGAAAAAATACATCAACTTCATTCACTAAATTAGCATTCCTCTCACTTATAAATATAGGCAGTAAACTTCAGTATCACTACTAATAGTACCTGTGACTGGTATTTCCATGTCATATTACAGTTACTGCAGAAATCATGTAATACTGTTTATGCTAATCACTGCATTAGTAGTTAACAGATTTCCATTAGGCTTGTTGATTACATTTTAAAAACCTCATTTTTCTACCTCAGCTTTTAATATTCTTTTAAAATGTATTTGGTTGAATTACCTTTGAATTCACTGGAATTTAATTTAATAAATATTTTGTGTCCATGGTACCCGTGCACACATATACAAAACCACAAATACCTGCTCTAGCCCTTTGATCATACTACATTGAAACAAAAAAGGAACTATCTGAGGAATTCACTAGTAACTATTGTTTACATTTTAGTGACACACTTCATCAAGGCAGTGCAGGCCGCAGAGGCATGGCAAGAAGGAATCTCATGGTTTTGCATGCCACAGTGTAAGTCTCCGTAAATAAGGACAGGAAAAAATGCATCCAAGTCAACAACCTGCTGAAAAATGCCTTCAGAACTCGCAGGCAAATCTGCCACTGGGACTTCAGTGGAAATGCAACAGAGTGACTCAGGCCCCGCTTCCTTACCAGGACCCCCTGGTAATTTTTACCGACTTTACTACTACTTATATATACCTTGACCCAAGGGAAGGTAAAAGTTGGTAGACATCCTCTCAAGTGGATAGAAGAGGCAATTAAAAGAATAAAATTAATTATAAAACATTTTGCAGGAAAACTTATCACAGTCCCTACTTTGAAGGGGAAAATATTCATACAAATAGTAGTTGTTTCCTAGAGATTGAGAAATGGAAGAGTTTGGGGGAAATGTGAAGATAATTGAAAGAAAAGAGCAAAATGGATTAATATACTAGTTTTCTGCAGACATATTAAACCTGCCTAAATTTCTACTCTGACTTCTCTTGGGAAATCAAACTGAAGGAACTGGACCTCTTGGGGAATAATATCCCCATAACATAACATAATTTAAAATTGACACTAGAAGTTGAGGTTTATTTTTTTCCTAATAATTATGCTCAGTGAGGGATGTAGAAATTACATTTTGGAATGACAGAAGAGTAGTTATTTTAGAAAGTACTTTTCAACATCTATGGTTACTATTTCCTAGGAAATGTGTTAGGTAGAATGACAGGGGAAGTTACAGTAAAACCAGTATAAAGAGTATCTTTACCCTAAGCCATACAATGAATTTCATCAAATCAACAGGTATTTACTTACTATGGGTTAGACTTGCTGTCAGGCCTGTGTTCTAGATTATGGAGTCCTATTGTATTTTTTAAACTCATGCCTTTGATCTATTTACTACTGGGGGAAAAAGTTTTCTTTTAGTCAAAAATAATATGAACACACCTGACTCTTGAACCTCAGTGGACTTAGATATCTATATTTGGCCTCCCATACATTTTCTTCCTTACCTAGATTTGGACCTCTTGATGAATTTGCGATTTCATCATCCCTGCCTTTAGAATCTCAAATCACTACCACTTCCCATGTGTGGTTTCACCTCAACTGGATTCTCGGAATGCATCAGCAGCGCTTCCGCATGTCCTTCATTTACCCAACAATCCCTTGTTGAGCTTGCTGTGCAGCAGGCATGCTTTGGGGTACAGAGAAACAGCCATGAATTGTGCAGACCAGTGGACCTGCCTCTTCCATTGTCCACAATGGCTGTCTCACGTCGACACCACCCACACTCTTTAAAGGAAGCTCTCCAAAACTGTCTCTTACTATCAACAGGGAAATGGTCATCTGCATTTCTTCAGAAATTTCCACCTTGGGCTCCTCCTATAAACTTACCTAAATCTGAACCTATTTTTTACCTCTCATTTCAAACGAGGACATGTCTGTGTCCCTTCCCGTGACTGCAGATCCTGCTGTCTGCTCCAGGGAGGAGCTCACAGACTGAGGCAGTCTTTCCTCAAGCACTGTATATGTTGCGAGTATGTCCCTGTCCCTTCACATATTTCTTAAAAGGGTAACAGCATCTTCATAATTTTTCAATCACCCCTCATCTCACGTATGTTCACTTCCATCACTCTCTCATCAGTACAATTTCAGCCTCAAAATATTTGTCTTGCTTCTAAGGCACCTTCCTCTCCTGGAAGAATTTCCAGTCCCCTGTTAAGTCTTCTGCCTCCCCTCTTTGTCAGTCCTTTCCTTACATGGGGTGGTCACCTTCTATCTCTTTTCAATTGGTACATTCTCCCTGGGCAGTTTACTTTTATTCACTCTTAAGAATTTCAGCCATATCTCCCTCTGTTACCCAGATCTGACTACCTCCAAGCTGCAGTGCACGGCCTCTAGCCACCCGTGGGACCCCTCATGTGACTACCTAAAGGTGATCCTGTCTTACATTCAACACCCTTGGGGCAGAGATCCTCCACCTCGAAATCACAATGTTGTAAATCAGTGTTTACCTCAATAAAAACAAACAAAACCACCTTCTTCCTGCCGTCTTGTTAAATGGCTCCCAGAACCAGGAGGTTACACTTGACCCTTCTCCCCTCACTGCCATATTCAGCCTTTTATGAACGCCTGTTAACCTCACCTTTTCTCTTCCTCAGAGTCATCCTGTGACCCCACTGACGCTGTATCACTACTGACGTCCTCATCTCATTTCTGAGGCAGAAAATTGAAAGCTTTCTCTTTGGGTTTTCCTGGCTTCAGTGCTATTCAGCCACTCACATCTCTGAAACTATCTTCTCTCTGTCCCTTTTCATAACTTCCCCACCACAGCTCTCCCCAGGTAGCTCCAGACTTATCCTGAATTACTCCCTTATCCCGGAAGAGCTCCAAGTTTGAGGAGTTTAGTAATTATCAGACTGCTCAAAGAAGCACCTGGAACACAGAATGCGCTATATAAAGGTTTGCTTAAGAAAAGAGATCATGGAGATGGTGCATCTTGGTGACGAGAGTGATTTAGAAATTGGACCTTCCCCTTAATAGCTTTCCCCCTGGACCGTGCACAGATTGAGCCAAGCCCACCTAATAGGACCCCCTGTGATGAAGACATGATCAACCCTTGTGAGGCACTTACCAGTGCTGTCTCTCCTGAAGGATGGGTGCTGGCCCCCACAGGACCACAGGCTTATCCATACTGTAACAGCTCGCCCGTATTGTGTTGAAAGTCAATTTCTGGTTAGCTAGTCTTTGAGATCCTTGACATTTGCATGTCAATTTAAGGTGGTATATACTCAAATACTCAGTGAATGGGCATTTAACCACTAAGACCTTGTCTCTGCTCTTATGGGCTGATCAGATTATTTTTTTTTCCCCATTTCCTATAACATAACCACTTTCCGAAAGTTTTCTGTTGTTAATACAACATTACCCTGAAATCCTCCCTGGACTAGACTACTTTGTTCTTTGACCATTTCCCATCATTTAGACGGGGTCTACTTTCTGGGGCCATGTTCAGTCTCCGCCATGTGGCAGTCAGGCCCTGTTCCTTCGTGGTTCCTGAATAGTCTGTCCATCTGCTCATGGGTTTAGCCAACGTGGACATACCGCATTGATTACCTTCCCATTGTGTTCAGAACTGTGTGCTCCAGACCAAGAAAAAAATTCTGAGCTAGACTTAAAAATCTCTTTATATAAACTTAGTGCTTGCAAGACTTTGGAGATCATTTTCTTCAGTAGATGAGTATGAACACTGAATGAAATGACTTACCTAAGATCACTTCATCAATTAGTGAGTGTCGAAGCAAAAACACAGGTGTTAATTTTCCAGATCCTATTAAACAGCGTAATACTTGGCTGCCTGTTCCACTCAAGAGGATGACAGCAGGATTATAAATTAACATCTTTGTTTTTATGCTCCCAAGAACGTCATTTCCCTGTTGCTAGAAGCCTCACTGAAACCAAACATACAAATCGCAACCACCACCAGAAACACTTGTGGCATTTCTTTTGGCATTTACCAGCCTGCCCAGTCACAGTAGGTAACGAGCTGTGACCCAGGAAAACCTCACATGGGGGTGGCCCTGATGACGTGAGGAGCTTTGGGAGGAGCTCAGTAAGCAAGAGTTTTTATTTTTAGCTTGTCTACAATTGTAATATAGCCAGGCTACACAATTTATGAGAAAACGAGTTCTGTGTTTTTATTTTCCAATTTTAGAGTACTTATAAACAATGTGAAAGATTTTCTTGGTGCTGGGATTATATGTAAACTAAATTGATGTGGAGGTAGTTATACCTTCCACTTTCAATGTTATTCTGTCCTGTTCACCTGAGGCTTGTGAAGAGACCTTAAACAAATGAAATGGTATCAGTAGATAACATGGGTGGAGACGGAGGAGTGTCCAAAGATTAACAGTGCCATTCACAAATTAATTATGTAAGTAACAGGATTTACCTCCTGTGGGCTCCTTTGGAATCTCATTTCACTTGGCTTGTGCTCCATCTTGCCTGAGTTAGATCACTGCGCCTCTTTGCTTGGAACTTGCCTTTTCTGTCAGGGCCTAGGAGTATTTCCTGGGCCTTCTGAAGACAGAGCTCTTCTGCCAGCGTGAGCCTGCACTCCTGCTGGGATGCTGTCCCTGCCTGGTGGAGAAGCCCCGGGGGCCTCCTTTCTGCGTGCTTTGCAGAGGTGCCTTTGACTCTTAGTAAGGGATGCTCAGGTGTCAGGGAAGTTGTGCTGCATCCCAGCACTGTGAATACTGTCCGCTTCCTCGACTGTGTTTGTTTACTCCCACACTGCCATAAAGGCCTGGTCACACAAGGGACCTGGCAACTCATCAGTGACTAAAAGCACAGATAGAGCGTATTCTGGTTTGAGATGGTGTCTAGAAAGATCCTGAACTTAGCTCTTGCCAGTGGATACGCTGAATCTACAGCTACAAAGGGACAACTGAAAACTAGCAGAGCAACCTCTGTAAACAGGCATGTGAGGACAAAAACAATGAAGTGAGTAGAAGAGCTAGAGAGTCAGTCCCTAATACACCCCACTCTTTGTGCAGCCACCCATAGTTCAGAGGGAACTCAAAACCCAGAGCTTCTCCCTGAGGATTGAACACTTCGAACTACACATAAGGAACACTTAACGTTTATGGGGGCTCACCTCCAAGACACTTACCTTCAAAAATCAATAGTGGCATGTCCACAATATGCACAAAGTTTTAGTGAACTAAGAAATGACTCTTAAAAGGCTTATGCAGACTGACTAATTGGCCCCTGGGACCAGCACAAATGAAGCCAGTTGAGAGTTGCCCAAAATTTATGCAAAAGAGGCTTATTTTGCTGATTTTTAAATACCAGCCTTGAGGTAGACATCTAGTTTATTAACACATGCCTAATGGCCTGCTGGTGTTCTCTCCGGGGCTGGTCGGTGCCATCTTCACAGTGGCCCTCAGCAGTACCACCCAGAAGGGAGCTCGGGCCTTCCTCTCGCACTCCACATTTGGTGGCTGGTACTCAGGGGACAGTTCTAGATTTACCCAGCCCTGATGCTTAGCAGGGCTTACACGAAAGGGTTCTACAGCACAGTAACTAACAAAGTGTTTAAGGTACCTATTAGCTTATCTTCATAGCTGTGGCCTGTAGGCTTCTAGTTAAAACAAACCTAAGGGCCTCCAGTAATCCTTTCCAGAAACCTTGGAAGGTGGGCTCTATCTTTGTACTCTCCCTTCACCCTTTTCCAGGCCCCACAGCGCCACTGAATCTGAGACAGTGGCTTGCACCTGTCTAATGACCTTTTTTTAGTCACTGCTGCCCAGGGTCACGCCTTGATCACCATCAACTGGTGTTCGAGGATCCCATGGGACACTAACTGGCGGTTCTTTACTGGTTAGGACATCCAGGGCACCACCTCGGTGTGCAGCAGGCTGTACTGATGAAGGACACTGTGACATTCTCATAATAACAAAGTTATTAGGATGTAGTTCTCAGATCTTTGCCCTACTGGTAAGGGACGCATTCCCAATGTAAGCAATACATACGATGAAAATTTCAAAAGTTACAGCAAAGGAGAGCATTTTAAAACAAAACATAAATGACTTGTTATAAAGGAACCCCCATTAAGACTGTGAGCAGAATTTTCAGCAGAAACACTGCACATGAGTAGGGAGAGGCACAATATATTCAGTGTGCTGAAAGAAGAAAACTTTTGACCAAGAATACTCTACTTAGCAAAGATGTCATTCATAAATGAAAAGAGACCAAAAGTTAAGGAGTTCCCCACCACTGACCCCAACCTTATCGGAAATGTTAAAGGGAATTATACTGAAAAGAAAGGTTGCTAATTAATAACAGCCAAATCATGAAAGTATAAATCCCATGAGTAAAGGTAAACAAAGTATAGAATAATCAAAGTTGCAGGGGTAGTGGATGTTTCACTTAAAAAGCAAGTCTAAACGATAAAAGACAAAAGTAGCATAAATTACTAATAATTAATGAAGGAATACAGAAAACATTGAGACGTGAGTTATAACATCTCAGACAAAAGATGGGGAAGGACAGTGAAAATGTAAAGCTTTAGAATGCACTTAAATTAGCAACTTAAAATAGCACATAAATATAAGTTGTTATATGTAAGCCTCATGGTAACCACAAAGAAAACCCAATAGTCAATACACAAGAGATAAAGGAATCCAATCATTCCATTAAAAAAGCCATCAAATTGCAAAGGAAGAACACAAGAAGGAAAAGATGAACTACAAAAGAGTCAGAAAACAATGATCAAAATAACAGTACATACCTATCAATAAACACATTAAATGTAATGAAATAAATTGTCATAAGCAGTGACTGACTGGAAGAAATAAGAACAAAACACCTATGCATTGCCTACAAGGAACATCAAATATAAAGACAGGCATACTGAAAGTGAGTGGATGGGAAAAGATGTTATATGCAAAGGGACAGCAGAAAGAAAGATTAGTTATACTTTTATCAGATAAAGTAAACCTTCAAACAAAGACTGTAATAAAAGACAAAGAAGGAGAGATGGAAACAGGGAAGGGAGGCATCTGGGATATTAGTACAGATGGTTTGGTAGAAAGTGAGTGGAATATGTGCACATAGGTAAAAGCAAAAATGTAACCCCAAAACTTAACATAAAGAGCAAAGAAGAGCATTACATGCATAAAGGTCAATCCAACAAGACAGTGAAACACTTTTGAATACTTATGCACCCAACATGGGAACAAATAAATGGAGCATGAACAAATCTAGAGGGAGAAATTGCAATGCAATAATGGTAGGGAAAGTAATACCTTAATTCAATAAATAGATCATCCAGATGGAAAATCAATACAGAAACATCAGCTTTAAATGACACATTGGATGAGATAGACTTAACAGGATAATACAAGGAACATTTGATTGAAAAGTTCATTTTTCTCAAGTGTACCTGGAACATTCTTGAGTTGGTCATATGTTAGGCCACAAAATGCATCTTAATAAATTTAAGATTGAAATCAAACAAAAAAAATCAGAAATGAAAGAAAAGACTTTAAAAATGGTACCACAGAAAGATCGTACGATAGCATTATGAACAATTACATGCTAACATGTTTGACAGTCTAGAAGAAATGGATAAATTCCTAGAAATGTACAACCTGACTAAATCAGAAAGAAACAGTAAATAAACTGACCAGTATGGGCTGTCAGTAATCTCATTTCAATTTAATTTTAGTATTAAGTAGATTGAGTCACTAATCTGTATCTCCCAAAAAACAAAAGACCAGGACAGAGGACTTCACAGGTAAATTTGATCAAACATTTAAAGAAGAATTGGCACCAGTTTTCTCAAACTCTTCCCAAAAAAATTGAAAAGGAGAGAAAACCTGCAACCACACTTTATGAAACCAGCAGTAGTTTGATTCCAAAACCAGATAAGAACATCACACAAAGACACAAAACTATGTATCAGTATCTCTGATGATGCAAAAATCAGTATCTCTGAACAAAATACTAGCAAATTGAATTCAAGGCTACATTAGAAGGATCATACACTATGATTAAGTGGGACTTATCCCGAAGACAAAAGAATAGTTTAATATATGCCTATCGATATGTGTGACACACATCAACAAAACAACAAAAATAATCTCAATAGACACCGAAAAAGCAGTTAAGATTCAGCTTCCTTTTATGATAAAAATCTTCAAAAATGGGTATAAAAGGAACATACCACAGTAAAATAAAGGGTGTACATAACAAACCACAGCCAACATTACACTCAGTTGTGACAAACTGAAAGCTTTTACTCAAAGATGAGGAGTAAGAGATAGATGTCCACTCTCACTATTATTCCGTGTAGTATTGGACGTCTTAGCTAGAGCAATTAGAGCAAAAAACAAAACAAAAGTAAAATGTGTCCAATTTGTACAGGAAATAGTAAAACTTTGCAGATGACATGATAATATGCATAGAAAATTCCAAATACGGGCCTCCCTGGTGGTGCAGCGGTTGGGCGCTGCGCTATGTAGCTGTGGGCAGCAGTGATGTGGGTTCAACGCCTGGCCGGGGAGATGGGGAGATTCCTACATGGCGTGGCAGACCTCTTTTGCCTCGCCCGCTGCTCCCCTCAGTAGTGTATTTCCATCGATCTGCCTGTTCTGCTCCCCATTCGGTCTCTGGTAAGTCCTCTTGCCACCCGCCCCATGCCTCTAACCTGTACCCCAGCTTGTATGCATGAATACTCTTTAAAAAAAAAAAAAGAAAATCCCAAATACTCCAGTGAAAAGATACTAGAAATAAACTAATACAATGACATGGCAGGCTAAAAAATTAATGTGCAAATTCTGTTGCATTTTTATATGCAAATAACTAGCCAGCAGAGAAATCGGGAAATCAATTGCATATACGGTCTCATCAAAAACAAACATCTTGGAATGAATTTAACCATTTAGCCTTGGAATAAATTTAATAAATTTAAAGACATGAAAGACTTGTATACGCAGTACCACAAAACATTATTGAATGAAACAGAAGACACAAAGAAATGAAAAGATATTCCATACTTATGGATTAGAAAGATTGTTTTCAAAATGGCTCTGTTAAAGCAACATACAGATGTACTATAATCCCATCAAAATTCTAAAAATATTTTTCACAAAATAGAGCAAAAAGTCATGAACAGCAAAAACGATACTGCTCCCCAACTTCACAATTACTAGCAAGCGGTATTAATCAGAACAAGATGGTATTGAAATAAAAACAAATACACAGGTTAATGAAACAGAACTGAGAACCCCAGAAGTAAATCCACAAAATCAAGAGCATTAGAATTATTAACAAAGGAATCAAGAGCATATAATGGGACAAGGTAAGTCTCCTCAATAAATGGTGTTGTGAAAATTGGAATACCACATGTAAATGAATGAAACAAGATCAACATATGATACCTTACAAAAAATTAATTCAAAATATATTGAAGCCTTGAATTATAGACCTGAAACTATAGAATACGTGGAATACATGCTCCTTGATATGTACCTTAAAGCTGTGTTTATTACCAAACTCCAACAGCAATGGAAGCAAAAGTCAAAATAAATGAGAAAAAAGCAAACCAATAGTATTAATAGGTTCTGCATAGCAAAACTCATCAAACAGAAAGTATGTTCTACTGACCAGAAGAAGATAGTTCACTTGATACACCTAACATGGGATTAATATGCAAAATATAAAGAACTCCTAAGACTCAATAACAAGTAAACAATGACTAGAAATAGAGGATCTGAATAGATACTAGTCAGAAGAAGACATAAAAGATGACCAACCAGCATGTAAAAAGATGTTCATCTCTTATTAGAGAAATGCAAATGAAAACAATAAGCTTTCACCTTACCCCTTTGAGCATGACTGTTATCCAAAAAGTCAAGAAACAGCAAGTGTTAGGATGTGGAGAAAAGGGAAACCTTGTAATTTCACTGAGGAGGCTTGTAAATTGAGGTAGCTGTTATGGAAATCAGTATGAATATTCCTCAAGAAACTAAAAATAGAAATTTCATATAATCCTGTTTTCCTACTTCTGAGTATTTTCCAAAACATGTTTAGAAAACTCTCACACAGATTTTTGACCAAAAAAAAAAAACCTGTTAGAAATAAATTCATTTAAATTGCAGAAGAGAATTGATGTAAATAAACTGACTGCATTTCCGTACACCAATATTGAAATATCAGAAAGAGAAATTAGCAAAAACAATTCTGTTTCCAAAATCATAAAGAAAAACATATCTAAAAATAAATTTAACCAAGGAGGTGAGGTGTCTATATTTAGAAACCAATGTAAAAATATTGAAGAAGATGCAAATAATTGGAAAGACATTATATGCCCATGGAAGAATTAAGGTTATTGAACTATTTATACTTTCCAAAGGATTCTGCCAATTCAGTGCAAACCATCAGAATTCCAATGGCATTTTTCACAGAAATAGAAGAATCCCAAATGTGTAGGGAACCAAAAACAATAAATCCATTAATAAGGAAAGCAAGGGCCTCCCTGCTGGCGTAGCGGTTGAGCGCTGCGCTGTGGAGCTGTCGGCAGCGCGCGATGCGGGTTCGATGCCCAGCCGGGGAGAATCTCACGTGGTGCGGCAGACCTCTCCTGCCTCGCCCGCTGCTCCCCTCAACAGTGTATTTCTGATCTGCCTGTTCTGCCACCCGCTCTGTCTCTGGTGAACCCTCTCGCCGACCCACGCCTCTGTACTGTACCCCAGCTTGTATAAATAAATCTTTAAAAATAAATAAATAAATAAGGAAAGCAATATTGACTAAGGAGAATAAAGTTACTTGCATCATTCTCCCTGATTTCAAACAATACTACAAGGTCATAGTACAGGTTTATTTGGCATAAATATTGACACATAGGCCAATGGAAAAGAATTAAAAGTGCAGAATCATTTATAGCATAGGATTCAAGAATATACATGGACAAAGTACAGTCTCCCCAATATATGGTGATGGGGGGCTGGAAAGCCATCTGCAAAAAAAGACACCCTTTTTTCTACCATACACAGAAATTAATTAAAAATGGATTAAAGAACATGAAAACGCCTGAATCCATAAAGCTCCTTTAAGGGGGAAAAAAAAAAAAAAAAAAGGCCAAAATCACCAGGATCGATGTCAAAGAACTTACTGGTGCCTATGTTTTCTGGTTTCCACACCAAACACAAAAGCAACTACATCAAAAACAAGCAATTTGCACTACAGCAAACTAAAAAAGCTCTGTATAGCAAAGACAATGGCCAATAAATGAAAAGGCAACCTCCTACATGATGTCATACAGATGGCGACATGTACATGAATTAAGATAAAGCTAAAATAAGACTTGTGAAATAAATGTCATGCAAATAAAATTGGGAAAATACTAACTTTTGCTTTTGGGAGTTTTTTTACATCATTTCCATACAGATAGGTATTTCCTTAAAATTGGAGGATTTGTTTTCATATATTTTGTCCCAGCCATAAGTGGTACTGTGCCCAGCTTTAGCAAACTGATAGACACCAATTCTTTCAAAGAAACTGCATGTAATACCTAAATTTTACTATCCAGAAATTTTGTTCACTTTTATTAAACTTACTGGATTAGAAAAAGTTAAAGTCTACATTGAATAGGTCCAAGTAAAGTACAGTGTTCCTCTGCTTTTGCTTTCTAGCTTTATGAAAAACTAATTGAAGCATTTAAGTATGAAAAAAGTGTATTATTTTTAAATCATCTACTGTAGACAACAGTGATTTACTAATTCTTTCCGGACAGATTTCTGCTCCACTCTTCTGCAAATGATGTCTTTTAAATTTGTCATCTGGATTTTTACTTTTTCAACTGTCGGAGCTATGACTAGAGCCACAGAACCTGTTATTAACCTCCTTTGTGAACACAGAATGACCTATTTAGGTGTGGGAATGAAATGAATGTAAAATCAACAGGTGGAAGTATCACTTCCCTGTAATATGTTGTCATCATCTTTGTGGCTATCACAATAACAACATTGAGTACACTGACATGATAAATCCTGTATTGAGCACTTTATATTCACTCTTTTAATCTCACCATATCATGAACACAATATTGTCACATCCAGCTATCTAGTTTGTTATCTTAAAGTGTTTAGAGCTTCAGTAAACTAATGTAAATATTAAGTGTACTGACATGTTTTAGATTTTATCCCCTCTCCTCCATGCCCATTTACTAACTTTACACGTTAGTGTTTTAAACAGACCCCTTACTAACTGAGCTTTTACTACTCTAGGATTTCTGTGTAAAGCTCCTGGAAAACTAAAGGTATCTTGGCTCCTATGTTATCTTCCTACACTTTGTAAAAGCATCTCTTTCAAAATAACTCCATGAATCATTACACTGCAATTAAGTCATAATAATTGATCACTGGATTAATGTTTCTGAGAGTTGAGAATATTTAGTGACTCAGGCACAGATCAGGCAAGAGGATAAATGAAGAAGAAAAGCAAAAGAAATGTGTGCTCCCAAGTCAGGCCCTAGTAGGCTCATTTACAATATGAACGTATGTCCCATAGATGGATTTCAGAATTTGGAAAAATGGTAGGAAAATCAGTGAGGAGTGCCTTTGTGGGGTGTGGGAGAATGGTGCTGTGCCCCCACCCCACCCACAGTTCTTTTGAGTTTGAGAGGAAAGAATAGTACAGATGATTGTCCAGTTTCCCAAAGTGTGGTTCTCCTGCTACAGTAGAAAATGCAGCTCCTGGGCCTCTCTGGTGGCGCAGCGGTTAAGCGCTGCACTGTGGAGCTGTCTGCAGCAGCGGTGTCGCAAGTTCGACGCCCAGCCGGGGAGATTCCCGCATGGCACGGCAGACCTCTCCTGCCTTGCCCACTGTATTTCCAACTATCTGCCTGTTCTGCTCCCCATTCTGTCTCTGGTGATCCCTCTCGCTGCCCCACTCCTCTGGCCTGTACCCAAGCTTGTATGCATAAATAAATAAATCTTAAAAAAAAAAAAAAAGAAAAGAAAATGCAGCTCTTCTCTTTCTTTTTACCTCCTGACCTATTTCACTTTCTTCCCCACTAGGAAAAAGTTGACTGTGTTCTGGCTGAGGCTCGCGGCTTCCGGGGGACAGCTGTGTGCCAGAGGGTTCTGTGTAGCAGGCTCACTTCAGGCCAATTTTTTCCCGCAGCAGGTCCTTCTGGAGCTGCACGCCGAGCGCTGTGCGCGCCCTGGCTGGATCACTCGGAGCCGCTTGACCCTGAGCTTACCCGGCTCTTAGTAACTATCTTCTGCCCCCATGAACACTTGAGGAGCAGAACTCCCCAGAGTGGTCTGTGTCTAGTCCCTCACAGCTGGATTTTCAGAGACTGGAAACTAATTTAGCCATCTTGGCTGTGACTCAGGATTACCCAAACCCACTTCTAGCCTGCTTTCTGAGTCTGTTTTAAGAAACAACAGTCATAGTAAAGCGGTTTTAGGGAAGTGGAATACCTCCCCCAATTGGGGTTCCCTATACTGTGAGTCCCCTCAACGCCCCTCTGGGCAGATGTGAGCCTTAGCTGCTCAAGGCCCCGGAACACCTGCAGGCCCTTAGCTTGAGCTGTCCAGGTCTCAGTCGGGTCTCAGTCCCCCTGCTCTGATCTGCAGTCGCCGTCTGGCCTTCCATCGACCTAGAAATGATGACCGTGAAACCTATTTCTCGGTGTATAGTTTACGTGGTGGGGATCTGATTAACAAAGGTTTTTTTTTGAGCATTTGAAATCATAGGAAGTCTTACTAGGATTAGTCACCAAAAAACACATACAAATCTGCAGTGTCTCAAAAGTGGGTTGTGGGTTATTCTCAGAATTCTCTACTCTTTGCCCTTCCCCGTATTTCGCTTTTCAGTGTTCTTGTTCCAAGAAATTTCGAGCACCTGTCATACCACATCTTAAAAGAAGGAAACGAAAGAAGTTTGACGGGCTTGTTTAGCGTAAAGCTGAGTTTCTTGTGCAAATAGTTTTCTTTTTACAGTAACAGCTTTCCTCATATTTTCCTTTTTTTTTCGGCCCCATATGACTGGGTCAGTCAGTTTGAGGTAATTTCATAATTAAAATGTTCTTATAAAAACAAATCTCCAGGCTCATTTTTAACAGAACAAAGCCCCTTCGATCAGTCACAGATATTTTCACCAGTCATCAAAACTGCCGTTTACGTGGGTGTCAGTTGCTCCCTTGGTCATCCGGGAAGCTCGCAGCTTTCCACACCTGCCAGCTGTATGGGCTCCACATGGATGCCCTTTCATCCGACTGAAAGGTTTTATTTGGGTTTGTGTCTGCAGTAATTCAGAACAGTTTGTTGTTGTTGTTGTTTTTAAGTCAAACATTGTGCTAAAGATTTCCTTCTAGCTGCTTGGCTCTTGCTCTTTTCTTTTGTTTTCCTAAATTTACAGTAGTTCTCTGTCCTGTGCTGAGTTCTCCTCTAGTAGTACACTGAGTTGTGCAATTCTTGCTTGGCCCACTTTGGGACAGGCATTCTTCCCAGAACCTAGTTGGCTTCTCAAAGGTTAAACACTTTTGGCAAACATGACAAACATGACTGTATAAAACCATAAAAACTAAAAACCTCAATAACAGGAATAAAAATTATTTCTGGCAGTTAACTCCACGGATGCAGGGGAATCACCTTCTCTAAAGTTTGTTTCTTTATTCAAATCTTCTTAGTTTGATAATTCTTAAATCCTCTCTTGGGTTCAAATAAAGCAAGCATCCTCATGCCTTTTATGATTCTTGATGCCCCCTCAGGCATCAGGTGGGGGTGGTGGGGTAACAGTGGTAAAAACTGTAACATCTATTATACTTAGTTAAACCTTGTCACAACCAAACTACTCATTGTAAAACAAAACTGAACAGAAATCTGGTTTTGACTAGAAACCCAAATTAGATGATTACATTGATTTGCTAGAATTTAGGGGCACTACTTTCTTTTTTGTTGTCCTTACAGGTATTTCTGTACCTACAAAGGACACCTAATAAGAGTACTTCTTGGTAGAAGTCTCTATAACAGCACTTTGCTCGGTATCATTTTAATCTCTAAAATGCCTTTTGGTTTGTGGCTTCTTTAGGTGTCAGATACTAGATTTGGTAGTACTCCTCTAGTAGGTTATGTAGGAACTGTGTTTTAAAAGGATGCCTCTTTTTTATGTCTTAACATTTACATAAAGAGCTTTTCTTTGGAGATCACTGTTACCACATTTTACTTCTCCAGTTCGTATGAAATCTCCGCCTTGCTCTTCTTCATGTGACTATGAATCTTGATGCTTCTATTTTATATACATAGATTTGTGTGTTTTGATCTATGCACCATCACCCTCTAGGCCACCTATGTTCTTATGCCTGTTTCAGCCACACGACTAGGAGTTTATCCATTCCCTAATTCATAAACTTCATTCTTACCTGAATTAACTCTATATTACATTGAAATTTATAATCATCTTAAGAGAGAAAAAGGAACTTGAAGAAGGTTAAAGACAGATAGATGGGGCCTTCCTGGTGGCACAACGGGTTAAGTGCAGCACCATGAAGCTATCCAGAGCCACTGCAGCACGAGTTCCATAGCTGGCTAGGGAGATTCCCACAAGGCGCAGCAGACCTCTCCTGCTTCGCCCGCTGCTCCCCTCAGCAGTATACTTTAGTCTGCCTGTTCTGCTCCCTACTCTGTCTCTGGTGAATCCTCTCACCACCCCATACCTCTGGCCTACACCCCAACTTGTACACATAAATAAATCTTTAAAAAAGACAGATAAATGAGCAAGATCAATTAGCATAAAGATTAGCATTTATAACTGATATTCCCAACCAAGAAGATGAACCAAGTGTTCGATGTGACACAGCCCTACAGTGACATCAAGCCTGTTGAGTAAGAGCATGGATTGGAAGAGAATGATCCAGGTTCTCACCTTGCCTAAGCTGTCTACTGCTCTAAGATTTGGGGCAAATTTCCTATTACTCAGTCTTTACATTGGTAAAACAATAATACCATACCGTTTCTTAGGATTATTATTAGAATTAAATGAATCATTATTTGTTAAGATTCTTAAAACAAGGGCCTCCCTGGTGGTGCAGGGGTTAAGTCTCAGCACTATCAAGCTATCATTAGCCACTATCACCAGTTCAAATCCCCTCTGCCCCCCTCAGGGAGCTAACTCACACACATGGCACAGCAGACTTCTCCCCCGCTGCTTCCCTCAGCAGTGTAGTTCAGTAGCTCCCCCTGATCTACTCCCCACTGTCTCTAGTGAATCCTCTCACCCCCTGAATCTCTGACGTACACCCCAGTTCTTGCATGCATAAATCAAAAAATAAATCTTAAAAAAAGGTCTTAAAACAATTAATACAAAGTAAGAACATATCTGAGATAACACTTAATTCAAAGATCCTATTGACTAAAGTACTAGTTTGGTTTCTCATTTCTGTCGGATCGGACAACTATTATTGTCTAAGATCTGGAAGAGATTTTAATTCTCAAATGAGAATTTGAGTTGCAGTGACTTGTTTAGTTTGAAATGTTATTTCTGTCTTCTCTCTTAAAGGCTATTGATTTCACACCAGTTGCATTCAGTCTCTCTCTCCTGGTTATTTATTAGTCTTTTCTCCCTTTCAGTGATTAGACATTCTTGTTTTGAACCAGGCACTAAGACTTTTATTTCATTCTTCTACCAAATCTTGTTAATGACTCATCTTCTTCTCACTGACTAATGCACCAAACTTGTCTATTGCCACCTCACTACTACCTCAGATATATAATCCCATCTCTCTAGCTAAGTACAAGATTTGCTCACTTCAAACTCTTAAGGTCTAACGCATTTGTCTTCCTGTTAATTTAAGAAAAGCCACATACTGAGAGGGGATTTGTTTAACAAAGGAATGGTATCTTGAATATATGAAGAACTTCTACAAATCAATAAAAAACAAAAAACTTAATTAAAAAGTGAAGGCCAAAACACTGAGCACCTGAAATAGCATTTCAAAGAAAAGGAAACATGAATGGCTAATGAATGGAGTCCAAACTTATTAGTAAACAAGGAAATGCAAAGTAAAAGAACTATGAAATACTATTTCACACTCAACTAATCACATATATTGAAAGTATGAGAATTTCAAAGACTGTTGATGACTTGGAGCAGTGAGTTTTATCAGACTGGGTTGGTGGGAGTAAATTTTAAGCAGTCACTTTGGAAACAAATTTGATAATTTGATGTGTTTGTATTTCCATCCTGTCACCCTGAAATTCTATTGCCATCATTGAGTATGTGTTTTCTAGGAGACTTGCACAAAATTGTTTCACACAGTAATGTTTGATGTGCCAAAAGTACCGGAAACCAAAATATCCATAAATAGTGGGATGGGTGAATAAATTATGGTATGTTAAGTCAGTGGAATATACACGCTGGGAAAATGACAAAACTACAGCCACATGAGTCACCATGAGTAAATTTGAAACACATAATGTTGAGCAAAAAATGCTCCTCATAGGAATTCACACAACATGTTCATACATGCAAAAAGTATGATGAAAAAGCAAGGGGCAGCAGTCAAGACAGTGATTGTCTCTCAGAGAGGAAGATGTACTTGTGAAGGGACCACAGGATGTTTCAAAGATAACCTCCATCTCTAAGGCTGAGTGGGATAACCATCCTTTCATCTTTGATTAACAGATTCTTAACATACAGTTCTATGTGATATATTTTATGTTTATACATAATCTGAGTGCTCAGTGGCTATTCCTAGGTTTTAAAAATATTCAATTAAAGGTTCTTCAATATAAAGTACATTTTTGTTGTAGATTCCTCTTTTTTTAGTCTTCAAATGTAAGCCTTCCACCCTGGATACAAAGGTATCAATGAAATGTGAGAATTACTTAATATGAGTATTAGTTTGGAAAACACTGATAGAACTGGCTGCCTGCCAGTCCAACACTTCTCATAATCATAATGCTATCTCTGTACAACATTTCTAATATTTTACAAGTAACCCACTCAAAAGGCTTAACTGAGATACAATTAAAACAAATATTAGGGTGAAGGTCTGTAGAAAAATGGAAACCACACTGGAAATCCAGAACTGTCCAAAATTGTGTTTTTAGGTTAAAGGTGTTGGTGCGATTGGATACTACTAAAAAATTAGGGGGAAATGGATAGAAACTTGGAGACTTTTACAATTCTGTTCTTTTCCCACTTGTTCCACAGAGAAAATGGGGTTGGCACTGACAAGAATAGAAGGAAAGATTGGTATATTCTTTTAATGTTTAATTCAACAGTAAGTCTGGCGTTTCCCTTGTGAATTCTGACCCTGCTCCCTTTTTTGTCATCTGCCGTGTAGATCATAACCTTGTATTTCTACATTTACCACTTAAAGTCAAAGATACCAAGACTAGGGGTTGTTCAAGGAGTTGGGGTGTTGGTGATGGGATGGTTAGGAAGAGGTCTGTAAAACTGAGACTGTCCTAGGTTAATTGGAGCTAGCTTTCCTGCCCTAAAACATTTCCAACAGTGATGCTACAAGTTATTTGTTAAGTCACTTCTACATGCTGAGGTTTATGACATTATAGAGAATATTCCTCTCTATTATAGCAGGACTGCCAAATAGATGCTGTGTTTTTTTCCTCTCCTTGTAAAATTTTCACACAGTTTACTGAAACTGCATCATAGACACTCAGTTTTAACCCCAAAGATGAAAACACAAAGGACATATGGCAGTGGGATGGAAATGGAGATTGATGTAATTGTTGCTGTCTCAGGAATTAGACTCCCCTCACGAGTGCTTACTTTGTATGAAATACAACAAAAATGCCCAGAATAATCCTGGTAGAAGTTCACAAATAACTCTGAAATCAGACGAACGTCAACATCGGTCTTAAATAATTTTACTACATATGTTATAGTCCTCAAGATAGAGAGATTTTCTTCAATTGTCCTTCTTAATTACTCCAGAATTCCAAAGGGAAGAAGTTTAAATATGGTGTACTAAATGTATTAGATTGTAATGTTTGATTTCTTTACCAGTTCATGAAGTTTGGTATACACTGTTGTTCAAAGAGGCATCATTGGAGGTGTCTCAGGAAATAGAAGCATCAGGGCTCAGCCACACAGGAAGTGGGAAAGTAACGTTACTGTGTCATTAGGCACATTTGCTAAGGTGCACATCCTTTTTTTTAGAAGTAAAATCTGTTCTAGAAATGATTGGACCCAACCAGAAAATCACCTTTTCTTTAATTCTTGTGAAATCAGAAAAAATTGAGATCATGAAATTGAGTCAGTCTTCTTGGAAAGTGAAATATTTTGATCCCAGCATAATGGATTCCAAATTAACTATTGAATTAATTATTCAAGAATATACTGGAATATTCTTTATTTTCCTTCCAATTTTGGTGCAAGGAGACAAGGGAAGATAGAGAAAATACCCATTTCTGAAGGACTTTTATGTCATGGATTGATGTAGCAGAGAGCACCGGTATAGGGCCGGTGTTAAGAGGCAGAGAGAAGTGTACCTCACAACCAAGAAACCTAGTGCAGTGTGTGAGAGTTCTAACCTAACCCCCGGGGACACAGCACACCATGATCCCTTGTTTCTATCGACTGCAGTTTCTACTTCCAAAGATCACTGGTCTAGAAAGCAACCCTCTTTTTCAGCTTCCAGTCTATACAAGACTTTTAGGACTGCATGTCATATGATTCTGGATTGCTTTATTATTCTGATCAACTCCTACTGTTCTGTTTATTGATGATCTAAGTATTTTGTGTTTCCTCTTTTTATGTGGTCTCGTCTCAATTCAAATGAAGATTGTTGTGTCCACTGTATCCTGGCCTGCTTGTTCTGTGAATTCCTGACCCTCTGCAATATTGTCCTGGGACAAGCTTCATGTGGCATCTGCACCTCGGAAGCCTGCTGCTGTTGCTGCGGAGACGAAATGGGGGATGACTGTAACTGCCCTTGTGACATGGATTGTGGCATCATGGATGCTTGTTGTGAATCATCAGACTGCTTGGAAATCTGTATGGAATGCTGTGGAATTTGTTTTCCTTCATAAATATTTATCTTCTGTTTGTGTTAAAACTGGAGAGTGTCTTAAGAATTTTTCTTTTAAGGGAGAAAAAAGCACATGGTAATATTCTCATGAAGCAACCCAGTATTTGCACTGTTAACTCATTATTTTAAATAATCTCTGAAAGTCTGTTTTCTCTGTAGTCAAATCTACATGGTTTAATATGTGAAATTTTAACTACTTTTAAACTTCTACATAGGTTACGATGACTGAGAGACATTTTGACCAGAAAAGAATGCTAAATGTCTTTTTTTTTTTTAATACATATTTCCAGTAATCATTCTCAGTAGCCTCTTGCTCCAAATATATTATTTCTCAGTGGTTATTTAAACCAGACAGTTTATTTTTGGTGTTTATCTATTAATGACTAAAAATAAACATCTTTACTTTGAAGTAAACTTTGGGAAACAAGCCCACACAATAGTTAGCTAACTATTATTGATCTCCATGCTCTGTCCTTCCCCCCCCCCCCACTTTTTACTTTTTCAACAGACTGAGTGCCTACCCTGTATAATCTCTTCCTGAGATACAGAGATAGATGTCAATCAGCTTCCATCCAAAGGAGAATATAATTTAGCAGAGGAAAGAAACTGTACAGAATGAACCATTCCACAAGGCATGCTGAAGCAAGGATTAGGCGAGAAACTCGAAAGGCCACGGGAATACACTAAAAGGAACGGCTAATGTCTGCTGGAATATTCCAAAGACTTCAAGAATGTGGCATTTAAGGAGGCCTCTTAGGATGAATAATTCACCTGCTGCTTGAATGAATTATTTAGATTTAGGATAAAGTTTTAGGTGAACAATTTAAACTGTGTGTGCCCATAAGTAGTTAACAGAAAAATCTCTTGTGTATTTTCTTCAGTTGCAGGAACACATCTCTTTTTTAGAAGTACAAAATTTAACTTAACTAAAAATATGCATTATCTTGCACATAATTTAACTTTTATGATAGTTTTGATAAACATGCCTTATAAATTAGCTGTATTTCATAGATAAAATATATTTGACAAATTACATTTAAATAGGAAATCTTTTAATATCAAATTCTGCTTTTGATTTATTCAAAACTATTCTTTTTCTGAGAAACATTAAGTCTTTTTGTGGGGAGGGGAGTCTCTAACCAGTGTTGTAAATGTGAAACACTGTTAAATGCCAACCACTGCTTCCAAGACAATAGTAATCTTGACACCCACTACTGTGAACAGATTTCAGTATTACAATTTTATTTTAAAGTCCACCAATATTGCAGGTTATAAAGAGCCCTGAGTGTAAAGAAATAAATGCAAGACTAAGCATATAGTCATTGAGACATAAAGCCTTCGGCACAGATGAAAGAGGGAGTAAATTTCCTACTATGTGCTCTCCTCCTCAGTTTGATCTTCCCCGAAGTTTAATTTGGTTTTAGTTCATGTTATTCTTGTAGGAAATTTAAAAGTATACTTTGAGGTTCATAATTATTTTTAGCTCTTCCAGTTTAAGTATCAAACTGATAGTAAAAACAAAAATAACATTTTAGGAAGCCCTGAGCAAACCTATTCTTTTAAGAGAAAGATTAAACCTAAAGCATAGGAATGTGAACACTTAGGATTTTTCCTTTGAGTTGAAACCTAGTTTCTACTGTTATCATTACTTAAAGGGCTTAAAAAGAAATTAGCAAATTCTTGAATCTCCCATTCAATGCTGTTTACACATACAAAACTTTAGATTGTTGGCTTTGAAAAGAATTCTAGTAACAGCTATCTTTCTCTTGTCTAAAAGTGTCTTTCATTTGTTACATCAAATATAAGAACCTTTGTACTATTTCATAGTAACTAGAATCTGAATATTTACGTATCCCCAAAGTTAACATATGTTAGGGTAGAGGAGTAACTTCTAATGTCTTAGAATTATTAGAATACTTTTTATCCTACAAAATTGTTCAAGCAAGTGGTTTTTCTAATATTTAAATATATACTGCTACTGTCTCATGAAAATATTAGCACCTTTAAAAGGATGGTTCTCTGTAACAGAGAGCATTATTAGCAGGACTTTATTTTCATATTTATATTCATACTTTTCCTCTGCTGTCTACTCCACTCATTCCTTAAAGCACCTTGTATGAATTAAAAAAAATATAGGCAATGTGAAAAAAGTTTCAATATTTTAGAATTTCTTTATGTAACATTTTTTTTGTTGAATTATATGGCCATCTTGACTAACTGCTATAGTTTACAGTTACAGATTTGGTCTCTTTAGTAATGTGGAAATGTTGCAGTTTTTAAACTGGACCTGTATTATCCAGAATACATTATTTTCAAAATAAAAAAAAACGACTTCTCCATTGTTCTCTAGCCTATCTTCATATCTAATTGCTATCTAATATTTGGATGATTCAACTATAACTTAAAACCTAAGGCTGCTTATTGTAGATCTCTTTATGTAAATCAAATGACTCACTCCCATAAATGAACTACAAAAGATATGGAACTATACACTGCAAATCACAGTTGACATAAGATTTCAAAAAATTAAATATTCACAATAGGTCAAATCCAAGATTTGTGCATTCTTTGGGCAAAAGGGTTTTTATTAGAAATCAGTTATCAATTTATACAAAGGTCAATTTTTAAAATATGTGCTGAAACTAAACATCAGAGAGCTATGAAATTAGCTATTAGTTTTAATTAATTTCACCCTAAAGTAAATGAAAAGGATTTCCATGTAGGGTTTTAATGGCATAATTATTAAATAGTGGGGAATGTTTTATAGTTAGTATTTAAACAAAAAAATATAGTTTCACTTTATTGAGAACTAGGAAAACCGTTTTATTTTTTCATATTCTTATATTAACCGTGTCCGTTCTCTTCACCTGAACTAGTGTTTTGAATGGTTCAAGAAGTAACCAAGGCAACCCTATGCAATAACTTTCCATTCTTTATCCATACAGAGTTTATCAGTGTCCTAGATTCTTATTTGATAAATGTCAAACATGACGGCCTAACATAAATAAGACTTGAGTTCAGATTGTCTGTGGCTTACCTTTTTGCATTCTAGTTCAAACACTGAGAGTTACCCAACCGCCTAAAAATAAGTTTATAAGATTTATATTCAAAATTACGCAAGACTTTGTGCTCTTTAAAGTCCATTTTTCTCTCACCCTAATGTACTAAACCATGCCCCTTTGTTTTAAACCTCCATCAGTGTATTCATAGTGTTCGTTGAATACTTCCTGTTTAAAACTTTTAATCAATTGAGTCCTCACCATCCTCCCTATCTGTGCTCCCCTGTAGCTAATGCATTTATTGTAAGTGTTTTCTATAGGCACCTCAAGGCAGTTACATAATGCTAAAGAAGTTTCAATCTAGGGGAAAATATTGGCACCTCCATGAGAAAACTTAGTTCTAACATTGAGACTGCTAATAAGTACTTGGTTACTTAGGAGTTTTGTTAGAGATGTAGGTTTAAATAGACGGGGCTGCGAAGAGGGGTATGGTTAGGATGCAGCCCTTACATAGAGCTTATTTTTGCCAAAACACACCAGTGATAAATCTACCACATATTTTCACATTGCAAAATTCCACTAAGCAAGGGCTACACTTCCAGCAAGTCAACAGTTTGTATTTTTGATCAGATTTTAATAACGCCAATAGACAACGTGGTGGTGAACAGGGTTATAAGTAATAGCCAAGCCCCCTCAGCAAAGCTAGATCACTAAGGAGGCACAAATCCACGTCACCCTGTTCTTCATCAACTGGAGACCACAATAAGACATTTTCCTATGGGACTAGGACTATCGCTCCTAAGAAGCCAGATGTCAACAGGAATAGGTGTCTGCCTTTTGACTGAACTGCAGCTGGTAGTGCTATTGTTTGTTTGTCCATGTTTAGCCCTCTGTGCTTGTTAAAAGAATGCTTAATTTAGTTGTGAGGTTACTAAAGAAATTTTAGATAATCATCCCTTGACAGATTATCAACAGGGGGTATAGATATACACATTAAAGACAAAGTATAGCTCTGCAATTAAGTGTTCCCTTCCAGGCAGGTCTTTGTGTGAGTTTCAGTTGAGAATGTAATTATTAGCAAAATAGTGAAAAGCAAATTCAAACAAATTCTAAGTTTAGCTTGAAAAATGGAAAAGGTTCTTAAGTTCTGTCTGATGCATAAAGGGGTAGAAGCAAAGGAATTACGTTCCAAAGCCAAGAAAGAGGGTGTACAAAAGCAGCTGATCCACTTGACATAGTTCATAGCCTTTTGCAAAGGAATAAAAGCCTGTTGAGCAGGGAACCAAAAGATCTCATTATAGGATGAAGCCAAGCCATATTAAAGCTTGTGCACTAGTAACTATGTCCAAAAACAGCCTGCTGTTTTATATTGAACCAATGCATTTCTTAACTTGGTAGGTTGCAGAGTAAAGATGTACAGAGCCTGTCTGCTGGATGCTATGCCAATTACAGATGTGGCAGAGTGATGTCAAATGCCTCCAAATAGGTAGACTCTCAAGCAATCTTAGAGTGAAACAAAAGAAGTTTTCAAATGTCATCTCCAAACCTAGAAAGCACAGTTCATCGTGTGTGTCTGACTTGAGTCTTGAGATCACCTTTATTATATAATTCAGTGTGGACATCATAGGAACCACAATCAGAATGCACAATTCTTTCAAGGACATGAATAGTGCCTGAGAGATAAGAATATCTTTTAAAAGTAACACCTTCAGATGACAAGCTATCTGTGATCATCTCTGCAGGAGCTGTTTTATTGGTGTGGAGGTGGAGGAGGAGGGAAATAGCCATGAATACACATTGTATTAGATTTTGTTAGATCATCAGAAAGAATAATTGAGCATATTTACACAATTACATTTTAGTAAACTATTATGCAGCTTAACTATAATACATATTCTGGTAAAAGTACATTAAATTGTAATCCAAAAGCAATTTGGCTGCTGAGGATTTTATTTTTTTTATCTAATTATTCACAAATTAATGAATAAAATTAAATTCCAATCACTGAAGAAAATGAAGTAATGTTGAGAATCAGAACTACAGATTAGTTAAAGCAAAGATATGCAATGCATAACAGAATTAAAGCCTTTCTTTTATTCAAACTCAGTGCTTAAAAAAGAACAAATCCATCATCTTGAAATTTGACTTGTAGCTTGACATTAAAAATAATATGAGTAGAATTTTCAGTGGGGTAAGCACAAAACTAGTTCAAGTTGTGTCACTCTCAATTACTGTACTCAGGTGGTGTGCCCATTAAAATTCCCACTTGTGGGTTCCACTCACCATGCAAATGGGGCCATTACCTGCAGAATTTAATTGGTTATGACACTGGGAGGAGGATTTTGCCTTTCAAAATAAACCTACTTACACATATTTTCACAGGAAATTTGATTGTTATATACATATCAGTTGTTTTGCTCTACAAATATTTACTAAAACTTAACTGTTTACTTATGTGATTCTTACAAATAATTCCAAGTGGGAGCAAATTAATTTGATTTGGTTTAAGTTGTCTGTAAGACAAGTTAGAATGAATCCTCTGTAAGTCATATTGCTTATCAAAATATTAGAAAAAATTTCTATTAATTTTCACACCATACATCGTATGTCAGTACATTTCCAATAAAGGTTTTCCTAATTTACTAATACATTTTCTTTTCCATAATTGCTCCAGAAATTTAATTTGAGAGGCTTCTTCCATTTTTCTCTTTGTCACTTCTAAAAAATGTACAGTTCTAAAAAGTTAACCTGTCCTCTTAAGTGTATAGCATAAATATCATTGCTGGGGAGCCCTGGCTATCACAATTGCAAGGCCCTTACCTTCACTGATAAGATGGGCTAAGGACATTGGTTTGTCAGAATTAGTTCTAGAGAAACTTGTATCAAGAAACACGAGACAACCGAATTTAAAGACTCTAAACAACAAATTGGTATGAAACATGCAGCTTTCTGTGTATCCACCATTTGTCTTCATCAGTTGTGGCTATCTCAACATAAGAAAGCCTGAGTTTATAGCTACTTACTGAGAATATTGATAGCAGCCTGGATTTACAGTGAACATTGAAATTACAGGTAGTTTAGTGGATATATTATTAAACTGAGCATCCCAGAATTTAGTTCCTAGACACTAACTTTCAGCAGTTCCCAAAGAATTTGAAATAGGAACAGGATTGCTGTAAGTATTAATGGTGTAACCTCAGGGAAGCACTAACAGTTCCTTGAAAGAGGGGAAATGCAGTCTAAATGTGTATCACTATAACAAGCTATACAACACGTCAAAATTTTGTAACTACCTTATCTGGACCTAAAGCAAGTATTTTCCTTTTATGTAAAAAAGAGTATTCTAAAATCAGACAAACAATAATTCCAAGAATGATAGAAGAAATACTACAAATTCATAACCGGACCATTGGGCAGGATTTTTAACATCTGTAACTATGGGAAATTTCCCATAGAATATCAAATATGGATCCAAGTCTCTGACATTCATTTTTCTATGATATTTCTAATTGTGCCCGGAGGATAAGAAGGAGTTGGCGCATCCAATAAATATAATCATTTACATGCACAGAGCTCCCTTTGAAGTTAATAAGACCTATGGTAAGGAGAGTTATGCACCACGAAGACAGTTCAATGTAAATCTAGTTCTTTCTTTTTAACATGCAACAGTATTGCCAACACATTTGGATTTTCTTACTGCTTATCTTGTCTTTGTATGTGATGTTTCAGTTGGAGTTGAGTGAAGTGCTCCATGTGTAGAGGGAAGATAGCCAAAAAGAGAGCATGTGATGATTGGCACGCATGTACTTGGGGACCAGCTATACAAGATAGTACCAAAATTGATAGGTCCTGGCATTTGTAGAGCTTATTTAACTTTTCAAAAGGAAACCATATCCATTTTCTCATTTGATCTTTACAACCCTATGATTCATCGAGGGTATACATTTTACTTCCATTTTACAGATGAAAAAACTGGGGCAGGTTGCTTAAGTTTATTTCCTAAAATAACAGCTGCTGATAAACCAAGAAAACCTGATCTCTATTCTGGGATCTTTCCATTAGAATGATATAAAGAAATTTTTCCTCTAACTTAATATGATTAAAATACACCTGCTTTGCCCAAAGCTGGGGTGGAGCATGGGGATCTGAAATCTCGCCTGCCTTGTCTCCATCTTCACTACCTGCAGTGGGAGTCCTGGCGGGGGCTACAGGGGACGCCGAAAGCATAGCAACACTAATGTGGTTTCCCTCATTTCACTTCCCACTACACCTCTCACTACATGGCTTGGCCCTAAATTCAGTCAGCCCACAATATCTTACTGACCTGTGCCTACTTAGTGGTGATACCCCCCTTTTTTAAATAAATGGATGAGAAGCTGAGAGTTAGATGTTTTCCTTAAGACGGTTTCCTGGCCGTTCTTCATTTGTTCCTTGAAACCTGTTCTCTGCCTCTGCCTGTTCTCTGCGAGTCTCTCCTGCTTTCTAGTTTCCTGATGGGGAATCAGAAAATGGGAGGAATGGTATTAATTCCCACCTCAATCCCTAGCTCCCTCCCTGCCAGGCAGAGACTGTTAAGAACTCCATTCCTCCACAGAAGAAGCTCCTATGTGGTGACCCCTCTCCCATCTCAGCAGCTCCCTGTTCCTTCAGGCCAGGGGAAAGGTTTCTCACTGTCTCTAGTTCCTGGCACTTCAAACTCCCTTCTTGGTTACCCTTTAACTGACTATTCCTCTGTAAATAGCCCCCTTTTCAAATGCTCTTCAATTAAGCCCTTTGAATGAGCCATCTGTTTCTTGTCAGTGCTCTAATGAGGTATGAGGAAGAGTGAGTTTGTGTGTCTACACATGCATATGTTGTCCAAATCCAATCTTGTTATCATGTATTTCTAAGGCTGATCAAAATAATGTGAATCCTGGTGCTTTCTTAGATATTTTTTTCCCTTCAAAATGGACAGTTAGTCATAAATAATATTGCAAAACTACATCAGACATTCCAAAAATTTACTTAACGATGTCACTTCAATGATCACAAGACCCCATGCTAACATTTGATGCTGTAACAAGGTGGGGTGGGAGAGGAAAGAAAAGGGATATCATTACTATGAGTGATCCAAAGTTGCTGCCTGAGTTTATAAAGCTTTAGGATCCCTACAGACAATAAGGTTTTATTTTTTTCCCACAACCTGAAATGATTCAACACCATCAATATAAAGAGACCTACTAAATGTGCCCAGTATTTGCACACAAAATCAACTGAGTATTAAACAAAACCAAACCAAAAACCCATTTATAGGAGAGTTAAAGTACATTCATGTTGTAGGCAACCATAGATTGCACGTTTTCATTCAGTGAAATGATGAATCTGGAAGTATTTGTAAACAGTTGCACTAATATTAGGAAACCTCATCAGAATTCCATTTAGGGTTTACATAATAGAAAGAGTGATATACATGGTATTCAGATGGTTGAACTAGTGAGATAAAAGCCAGATTGAAGTATTTCAGTTCCCTGGTATGCTAATGTGTGTGTGTGTGTGTGTGTGTGTGTGTGTGTGTGTGTGTGTGCGCGCGCGGCGAAGTAAGAGGAAGGCAGGGAGCACAGAGATATGGACAAGGATCGGCAGAGTGCCTGGCATATAAGAGGTGTTCATTTACGTATTTGTTGCATTAATAAGGGAATCAATGAATATATATACACACACATATATGTATAGCATGAATAACTCAATGCTAGAATCAGATATTATCTAGTGTGTTGTGGTAATACAATTATAAATATAATAACTAAGAGTGAGAATTCTCTTAGTTCTCAGAAGTTTCCTTAGAACTTTCCACGTGTGTGTGTGTGTGTGTGTGTGTGTGTGTGTGTGTGTGTGTGTGTGTGTAATGGTTTGCGGTTTGATCATTTTTAACTAAAAAGACATCAACAAACAGTTACTGGTTACTGATTGGTTAAGTAATCCATGCTTTAATTGACCTAATGAATAAATCTAGTTCTATCATAAGTCATAGATAGTATATAACACACATTCTAACTGGCTTCCAAAAACTTTAAAATTAGTAAATCCTCCAAAATTATATTCTTGCCAGCCTTTGTCTATTTTACATAACCAGATTCAACATTTTAAATGGGCATGTTCCATGTCTTGTGTTAGTCTGGCCTCCCAGGAGATTTGCTGGCCCTGGGAGGGTGCCAAATTTGTCTCAAATTTTGTGATCACACATAATATTTTCTTAGTTCTAATATAATGACACAAACCTGTTTTAATGATTTTATTCATCAGACACACAAAAAAATTGAAAAAGGATCATATAATTAAATTATGTTTCCTTAAAAATAATTATGTTAACATGTAAATCTTTAAATTCACATTTACTAATGAAATTTCAATGAGGTCTTTAAAATGTAAGTGCTCACACTATTTACAATAGCTAAGATGGAAACAACCTAAATGCCCAAAAACAGATGACTAGATCAAGAAAATGTGATATATATACACAATGGAATAATACTCAGCAAGCAAAATGCATAAACTGTCATGCCATTCACAGCAACATAGGAGGGGATTATGCTCAATGAAATTAGAAGGAAAAAGAAAAATATCGATGACATCATTTATAGGATGAATATAGGGAAACTGAGCAAAGGGTAAAAAAAAAAAAGAGGCAAAACTTGTAGATAAGCATAGATCTGAGACATAAAGAGGGGAGGGGAGGAAAAGGAATCAAAAAAGGGGTGGGAAGAGCACAATGGACCATGGGGATGGTTCACAGGTGATGGGGTGGTGGGCTATTTATGGGGACTACACCTAAGGGGAGAAATCAAATAATGTACAAAAATGAACAACAGTGTAAAAAAATTAATAAAAGAAAAAAAATGTAAGTGCACACTACAAATAAGGCAGAAAGGCAAAGGAAGCCACTTGGTTCCTTTTTGTCCCTAAAGCTGGAGGCTCCTACTGGAAGGGGCTCACAACAGAGCTTTTCAGTCAGGAGTTCTGTTTGCATCTGGCAAATGGATTCTAAAATATGAGCTGAGGGCTTTTGTGTGCTCATGAAAATATTTATTAAATGTCCAAAGTATAGAGGACAAGGCCATAAGAATCCAAATCGTCATGCATAAATTTAAGCTGGCCAGGTTCTTAAAAATTTGTATATTCTGATTTCTTGAGTTTTTGTGTGTGGTATGTCATGGAATAAAAGGGTTCAAGTTTGAGACTTTTCATATGAGGCCAAAATGGTTGCTATTTATTTGATTACATTTTCTGTAAAATATTTTTAGGTATTTGACCTAAAATATGATAACTTGTATGGAAGTATGTATGTAAGTGGTCAGGCACTTTGGCAAAAGCTATCCCCAATCCTTTCTCACCAAACTATTTCAGTGCTTAGTGTGGGCATTTTAACCATTTCTTCCTTATAGGGGAACATCCAACTGGCTTGAATGACTACTTCTAGAGGGAGTAAAGCTAATATTTAATAAGAGAAAACCTTTTACTTTTATCCTTTCTTAAGTTTCAACAAGCCTATGATTTGGAAATCTATCAAAATGTCCACATATCATTGTGATAGAAAGTGCTATTCTTTCTACATTCACTAAAAAATTCCCGTTATTTGGAAATTGGCAGATTGTCTTCAAGAAGTTTTTCGAAATGAAAAAAATATGCTGGGATAACATTGCATAATTACCTTCTGAGTTTGCATTCATAAAGCACTATAGTTGTGGGTTTTACAACCAGAAGTTGCACTGTAGTCGTCATATATCACAGTACACACAATTTGATTGTTACAGCGTAGACATCTGCCAGAAACATTTCAGTTTAGCATGATGAATTTACCTTAGCCCTGTCAAGAATCACATTACAATGCCAAAGTATTGCTTTGAATATATGTTGGAAAACAGAAATAAATTTGTTGAGGTAGAGTTTCAAATCCCCTCAGAATCATGTCATTACCGGTACTGTGGCTAGGCACACGAGAGATCACGTTACTCAGTGGGGGATTTGCCAAAAGTGAATGTCACTCATTTAATCAGGACAGCTAAAGAAAGATATTGTTGACTGTGGGTGATACAGGAAGTTTATCAGCATCACAGCAAGGATTCCAGCATACTCAATTTACATAAAAGTATGAGGGTATTTAAAATATAATCCCTTTCTAAGCCATTTAAAGCATGCACATGGGAAGTTGTTTATCTGCAGTCCAATTCTTCTGCTAATGGTAAACTTTTCTGAAAGACTCAACTAAACTCTAACTAATAGAGGCCATGTTTTCCTCAAAATACCTAATTACATTTATTGTTTGTTCAAAGAATTTACACTTTCCTTGTGTCTGAGGTACCAAGCTTATTTTAAGGTAGACAGCAGGAAATGCAAATGACTGGTAGATTGTTCCAAAACCACTCAAGAATTACTGACATGCCATGTCCAGCATCTCTGGGTCCCTGTGCACATCCTGGCTCTCTCCTCTCAGCCTGCCTCAGAAGTCCCAGGTGAAATTTGACTGTAATTTCTTGAAAGCCCTGTAAGTTCTATCAGGAATTTGTTGCACACTTTGGAAAGATTTTATGGTGTAGACATGACCACATGATAGGCTTCTTATATCCATAGCAACTTTTAAAGTCTAAGGCACAGAATAAAGACTACCACCTTAATAATACCACAGGACCGCATCCACACAGGCAAGATTGTGTGCAAGGTTCACAGTTTAACTACCATAAAATGTAGCTGCCGTTTTCATTTGAGAAATGTGGCAGATAAAAGCAGTTTCAATATTGCACCATTGCATTAATGTAGATGTAGCACAGATATATTAAATTTTTTCCTCTCAACACCATGCTCTAAGAAGTAGTAAAAGTATTATGTTTGCATGATACTGATTTGACATGTAGTCTGAGAAATATATGAAATGTTGTATTTTTAAAGGAGTTGGCTTATGAAAAGTCATATTTGAGGGAGTGTGGAATCAATTCTCAGGGATAGTTTATGGTCTAGGAACTCCTACAAGGTAATGGGAGAAACCGGTGAATACACGTGTATATATAAATCTGATGGAAGAAATATTAATAACTTATATTGAACTTTATCAGGAAAGAATAAAAACCATACAATAGCATTCTAAATTTATGTTTGCAGCCTATCAATAGCATTCACTTCATCTAGAACCTGCATTAATATCATCTTCCAATGTGCCTTTTATATCTTCCGGTTGTTCCATCTCAGCTAAAAACACCAGTTTACACATTTCTGTGATATTCAGCTAACCATAAAAATATTGCAGAAAACAATGAACTTTTTATAGTTTGTTGATATGTAGATATCTCTCTCCTTGTTTGATATAACCACTTAACTCCTGGAAGAATCTCCAAAACAGCTGCCATAAAGAAGGCCTGCTCACAATTCCCCAGCAAAATCTAACTATAATAGAGAGATTCTCTGTAGAGATTCTTTATAATTGAGATATTCTCAATCCTAGTTGTCTCCTAAGAATGAGAACCCCAGGGCAAAATAGCCCAGACAAACAGAACATACAGATAGGGAGATAACATAAGTACAATTTTCCTCTATTAAGAAAATATTAACAGAGAACATTGGCAGTGTATCAAAAAGGATTCATAGAACATCCAAGTGGGCACAATAAACTAGCTTATCACTGCAGGACAACAGAAAGAGAACATTGCACCCACGGCCAAAGTCCTTTCATTAGAAGTAGGGAAGCCCTTTTTCATAGGATTTCAGAAAGTTTGGACATCTTAACAGGTCTGGCATTTCTCCAACATATCCTCTATATTAAAATCAAAAAGGGTTTCAAATCTTTTCGACTTGTTTCCTGTTTTAATCTAGCATAGGGAATGAACACTATAAATCAAATCTATTTCTTCTGAATATACTTATATGTAGAATGTACTTACAACTACAGTAATCTGTGAAATTTTGGCAGCCTGATTCCATTGCTCCTAGGACTCTATGCCTGTCTTTTAGGTCAGGTAAAATAGGAGGTCTTCAGAAATGACAATCCACTCTGAGATGAGCCGAGGGCATCAAGATTCTCACAGGAAAAATCCTAACTTACAAAACAAATTTTTTCTTCTTTTTAATTTTACAGTATTCTTTAGTTTTGTACAAAGCATGCTTTCTCCTCTCAGGTGTAGTCCCCACAAAATTCCCACCACCGATTCACCTATGCACCATCACCATAATCCCTTGAGCTCGTCCCAAAACATTTTCAAGATAAAAACTATCATTTAAATCTCTCAACATTATTGTAGATGCTGCATTTATATACAAAATTATAAAAGACTAATTTGAAATATTCAGCTAAATTTATACTGAGAATACAGCAGTTTGGACATATAACAACAACAACAATATAAGAAATTTAGCACTAATCATCTGTGACATATATATATATATATATTTTTTTTTTTGATTACATTAACCTCCTTGAACCTAACACCTAACATCTGTCTGTATCTCCTCTTTGCATTCTATTGGTGGTCATTTTTCTTCTTTCTTCTAGAATTCCCTTTATATTTAAGCTCAATTTACATTTATCATTCTACTTTTCCAAAGTTGCCTGTTTATGAATATCCTCCTCTATGTTCATCATCTCCTGTGCTCTTCTTCAACATCTAATTCTCCCTTGATAGTCTCAGCACCATTCAGTTACATTTGCAACACATTTTAAAGCGCCATTTCCTTCTACCCCGGGCACTGAGAAGATACACCAGAATTACCTCCTGCATTTCTGTAGTATACAGTAGACTGGGGGAAATAATGGTGTGAACCAATTTTGAAAATGCATTGTGCGAAGATTCAAAAATGTGAAAAACTCATGGAATGGCAGATGATCAAAGCTTGGAAAGAATCGTGATAGAAATGTCATTTGAGTCTGAAAGGGAAGTCAGTTCAAGCAGAAGGAATAGTGTCAACAAATACAGTAAGTTGTGGAGAGCACATCATGTCCTAAGACCAAAGAATTGTTCAGTTTGGCTAAAAAACAATGTATAGAGGAGGGACAAGATGAAAGATGGGGCTGAGAATACAGTCTGTGGCCAAATTGTTTTTTCACCATGGCATGTAATTCATATTTTATTCCATGCACTATAATTCAGAGCAAAGAAATACTATTCCAGATTTGTGTATTAGAAGGTGATTAGGCAAATAGACTGGAAGACATAAGACACTGGAGATAAAGAAGAGAACAAGTAGAAAGTGAGGCCAGATGTGAGGCTATCACTACAGAGAGGGCATGAGGCTCATGAATATTACCATATTATAATAATGAAGGCCCCATACAGAGCAGTTGGAAGTTAAAATACCCAGGCAGCCTGCAGGATGGAACACCAAGGCAAGATAGGAATTCAAAAAGAGGTCAGGACTAGGAAAAAAAAAAATTGAATGTTGTTTTAGTGTGGACATAATTGCCCTGACAGTAAAGTCATAGTTTGGAGACCTGTACGGGGAAAAGTGCTCAACATCACTAATCATCAGGGAAATCAAACAATGAGATTGTTATTTCACACCTGTTGGAATAACTATTATCAAGAAACTACAAGTGCTGGTGAGGATGTGGAGAAGTGGGAACCCTTATACTCAGTGTATGTCAACTTGTGCAAGTTTTCATTTGGATGTAAACTTGTGTAAGCTTTTCACTCTGGAAAACAGAGTGAAGCATCCTCAAAAAATTAAAAGTAAAACTAATCTATGTTCCCACAATTTCACTTCTGGGTATTTATTCAAAGCGAACAAAACCACTTAAAAAGATATCTGCACTGCCATGTTCAATGTAGCATTGTTTACAATAGCCAAGACACAGAAACCACCCAAATGCCCATCCATGGATGAGTGGAGAAAGAATGTATCTCACATCTCTGCACACGCGCACACGCACACGTGCACGTGGGGGGAAGGGGAGAATAGTATTCAACCCTAAAAAAAGAAAATACTACCACTTAAGACAATATGGAAATACTTTGAGGGCTTTCTGCTAACTGAAGTAAGTCAGGTGTGGGATGGGTAAAATGGGTAAAGGTTCTTGGTCAAAGGTACAAACTTTCAGTCAAGAAAGAAAAGCTAATTACACAAAACTATGGAAATGCATATGATGTCAGACTTCCACAAGTTTGTAAGTTGACACCAAAAGTTTAAGATTAGTTTTGAATTGCCCTTAAATTAATGGAGTTCTAATCGGAGAGCAACTCCTGACCCCATTTCCAACCTCAGTACTTTCTTCCATGCCCTAATACACTGCTGACTTTAAAACATTTATATGCTTGTCATATATAATACATTACTGTCAGGCCTACCAAGGCACAGTTACCCAGAATCTAGACCCCCACTTCCTACAAGATATGGGCATTGAAGCAGAAGGGATAGGGAATTTGTACTCTTTTTTTTTTTTTTACCACGTGTGTCAATATAAAATGTCAAACTTTTTTCCCTCTTCAATCATAACCATTGTAGAACCCAAAAAAAGGCTATTAAAATAATAGCATTTGAATACAACTCAGAATCCAATGAAAATTATCATTTACAATTCTTAAAAAAAGAAAATAATTTGTCTTTTAAGAAATATGGTAACTCTAAATACAATAACATAGCCTTTAATTTTCTATTGTTATTTATAAATGGTATAAAGCACAATTAAAAAAAAGTTTCAAAGTTTGAATAACTCATTAGGCACAATTAGTGAAGGACAATGCAATTAGACCTTGAAGGACTTTTTTTTTCCCCTAATAATGTGTACTTTTTACTAAGGTTGTCACTTATCTAGTGACAATGTAAGTTAAAAAGGAGTATATATGTTTAAAAACAGTTGACCTACATATTCACATGGGTAAAATAAACATCAAAAATATCTCCTTTAACCAAATATTTCAGAAAAAAGGACCTAGAATTTATCCCCAGCCTTATTTTCCTGTTCTACAATTGATAAAAGTCTTTGAGAAGATTTATGAGGTATTTTTCAACTGATTCTTGAGAGAAATTACCAGAATATAAAATGTAAGACTTGAATTGCATTTTCATACTAGTAATAGCTAATTTAATGATGGTAGCCATAGAAATGTAGTCCCATACTGTTCAATACTATGTTTTTTTTTTTCCTTAAATCTACCTAGAACCTTAAAGTATATAGAAGTTTAAAATCAAACTTTTGGCTTTCTTAATCCTGTCAAATCCCCAGAAACTGTTTTGAGAATAAACCTGAGATTTTCAATTATTTTATTTTTCTAAGAAGACATTTTATAAAAACTTTCTAGTTTTAATATCAAGATGTCTTAACACAAAAATATTAATCAAAGATATAAAAAAGTTTTCACAAGAAGTAATAATTGGCAACATTATGGCAAAACATGAATATATATTACCTAGAGTTCTTATTTTGAAGTGAATTCATAAACACATCATTTTTAATGTTATTCAAAAATATTTATCAAAAATCTGAAGCATAGGGCCTCCCTGGTGGCACAGCGGTAAAGCGCTGTACTATGGAGCTGTCAGCAGCAGGAGTTAGACTCCCTGACGGGGAGATTCCCACATGGCACGGCAGACCTCTCCTGCCTCGCCCGCTGCTCCCCTCAGCAGTATATTTCCGTTGATCTGCCTGTTCTGCTCCCCACGCTGTCTTTGGTGAACCCTCTCGGCGCCCCACGCCTCTGGCCTGTACCCCAGCTTGTATGCATGAATAAATAAATCTTCTTTTAAAAAATCTGAAGCATATTAGGTTTTGGAAAGAATACCACCCAGAGGAATTACCGGTCTTGTCAGGTTATGTCAGAAATAGGATACTCACATGACCACTCTGCCACATATTTCTACTTAAAGTTACTTTTTCTCTTTCTATACTCTTTCCATTTCTCTTTCCAAACTCAAGATTTACATCTTATAAGGATTATTCTGATTACTATTTTGAGAATAGAGTAGGTGAAAGAAATAGTTGGGAGACTGATGCTATAGATTAGGAGAGAAAGGCTGCCTGCACTGAGCTTACAGAACTGGAATGATCGCCCCATGCATTTAAGAAAGGGCCATTAAAAGAAGGTACCATTTTCCATTGAGAATATCTTTGATGAAGCAGTAATAAATATTAATGGAATTAAATTTCAACCCTTAGGCACAAAGTTTTTGAAATGCATTGTTTGAAAAACTGAAATACTTCTGCATGTTGAAATAAAATCTTCGCATTGAAGAAAAACAGGGAGTTGTGAGAATAATAAGCCGTTTTTTTCATAGTGCATTACTTTTTACAGGAGTAAATTACTAATAGACAAACTGGTTATTAGACTTGGGTATCTCAGATATTATCTTGAAAATGGACAAAGCATCAGAGCCTCCCCGGTGGCGCAAGAGATTAAGTCTCAGCAGTATGAAGCTAATGGCAGCCACTGCAGCACAATTTCAATCCCTGGCCAGGGAGTTTACCATGTGGTACAGCAGACCTCTCCTGACTCGCCCACTGCTCCCCTCAACAGTGTATTTTAGTCAATCCACCTGTTCTGCTCCCCACTCTCTCTGGTGAATCCTTTCACCCTCCCCCACACTTCTGGCCTGAACCCCAGCTCTTGTATGCATAAGTAAACAAACCTTTAAAAAAGAAAATGGACAAAGTGTCAGTTTAAGGAACAGGACTGTTAGCATTTGTTACCAATAATGACATCTGAGCTTTCAAGGGACAGAGTTGTACCCAACACTCAAAATCTTATTTTAAAAATACAATTGGTCAAGATAGTAATGAATGTGATTTATAATAAAATGTGTCTACTTTCGAAAGATCTGTATAAATCAGGGAATCAAATTTTCCAAAGATCTACGAATGCTGTTAAAAATCATGTATGGATAAAAGACTACAAAAAGTGTTAAGCTAGGTCAGTGGATCTTTAATGCAACAATACAAAAGTTTTATGCTGTGGTTTCATATTATTCATTGTAACTAATCTTTAAGAAACTATTGCTTGTATTTGTGTTTGTGTGGCATCAAAAAAGAATAATCATAATTGAAAAGGCTATTATAGTACACTTCCCCACTGTATTTTCTTCTTATATTTCAATCAGGCACCATATTGCAACAGATTGAATACAAAAGTAGATATTAAACTGAAACTCTTCTATTAAGCCAGATAAGAGATTGACAAAAATATAAAATGATGAAACGGCTCTTCCTGAATATTTTTATCTCAAAAGAAGTTATTTTTCACAAAACATACTATTTACATTAATATATGATGGGTTTATTATGACACATTTTGAATAAATATGGATCTTAAAAATGTCTTGCTTTTAATTTCCAACATTGGATTATTAATAGATATAACCAACATAAATGGAAGTTCTTGTAGTTTTTAACTCTTAAGAGAGTAAAGGGATCTTGAAAGTAAGTGTTTGACAACTGTTGCTCCAAAGAATAACTCTAAGTGACAGCTATTAGATAAACCATCAGTGACATGTTAGGTTTGAAAGAGGTCAAGGAAATCATTAAGGAAAAAAAGTGAATTCAAAGAATTAAATGACTGTGACTTGAAAACACAAAATAACATAATAGGCAACATGGGTAGCTGGGAAAATTGTTATAACAAATACTGTATGCAAAGTATATAAAAGAATATGTTGGATTTTTATAATGGTCAATTTCCTATTTTATAAAATGTTAACACTCTTTCTTGCTGCACTCTCTCTCAAAGAAAACAAAAACAAAAACAAAACAAAACAAACAAAAAAGCACCTTAACAGAGATTGCTACTAATTGGTGAGGTTAGGATACTTTTAAGGATTTTCCTTCTTCATTTTGTAATCTGTAGTTCAAATTCTGCACTATTTTAGAAAAAAAATTGCTAACATATTTAAAAAGCTACAGATTTAAAAAAAATGTTTTCAATTGATGATTCATTTATACTTATATGATTCACTGTAAAACCAAAAATCATTCATTGTGAATTTAAAAAAATTGAATAAAAAGTTAAGATTGTATAAATGCATTGATACATGGTTTCCCTATGGAGATTAGTAATTAAGTTTCTTCAGTTAACACTAGCAAAATTGAAATAGGTTATATATACCTTTTAAAAACAGTTTCAGTTGCTACTAAATTTATAAGTGCCTAATTACTAGTAGTGTTGATTTAAAACAAGTATATATGATAAAAGAAATAAAAAACAGTAGTTTGAATAGGTTTGTGTAATGTACATTGATTTAAATTAATCCAGTCTTATCAGTCCTCTGTTATTAAGACAAGTCAAGAACTGTTACTATCTGTCTGCACATAATTTCAAGGATTGGCCCAATAATTTGACTGTGGAAGAATCTGAGTTCAGTTTTGTTTTCATTATATTCACTTTTATATCAATACAAGATGATAAATAACAGACATTTAAAATTAATTTTATCTTATTTGCATGCTAATATTGCCGTAATTTTTATCAAATAAAATTTTCAAAAGTTTAGAATTAATAAAAGTAAACATCCTATTAAATATATCTTCTTTGCAATAGTCAGATTGCAGCAGTTTTGCTGTACAACTCATCTAATCTGCCAGAACTTCTTGTTAGAACTTTACATTTTTGGTTCACGTATAGCTTTCATTTTTTAAATTTCTCCAAAAAAATACCAACCAAAACCAACCAAATTTAACTAAATTCAACTGTGCTCTTGCATGAACAGTCTGTTTTTTAAAAAAGTGTACTTGGAGAATATGAAGTGAATGACTTAGTGCTGATCTGTCATCTTTAGGATTTCTAGTGCTCTTTGAAATTAAATGGTGACTTTACTAGAAGTCCCCTCCATTCTGAATTTCTCTATCCAGATCTAAAGAGTTAAGAGTGTATTCTTTGCAGTACCCATGCCTATGAAATCACCTTGTGAGAATTGTCTTTAGAAAATTCTGTGACAACATCCCACAGAGCCCTCTCTTAGGTGATTAAGCTTACAATGTTTTTTAAGTTTTGAGAACTAGTAACATAACTAGTGCCTTTATTTTTGTTATAATCACATGCACTCACAACCCAGAAGAAATTACTATCTTTTAGAACTACTTCTCTTAATGCTGAAATCCACTCTCAATTTTCTCTGTTTTTATTGTTCTCATCTGCTTTCTTTTTTTACATGTTTACATTGATATTCATCTCTTCGTCTGAGAAGACTGCCTCAAAAAGAGCTATTAGGTCCGAAGTCACAAGTTTCGGGCCTCCCTGGTGGCGCAGTGGTTAAGCGCTGCACTGTGGAGCTCTCGGCAGCAGCGATGCGAGTTCGACGTCCGGCCAGGGAGATTCCCACATGGCACGGCAGACCTCTCCGGCCTCGCCCGCTCCTCCCCTCAGCAGTGTATTTCCTTCGATCTACCTATGCTGCTCCCCACTCTGTCTGTGAACCCTCTTGCCACCCCACACCTCTGGCCTGTACCCCAGCTTGTATGCATAAATAAATCAAATCTTTAAAAAAAAAAAGAAGTCATAAGTTTCATTTAACTAGTTTGCTTCTTAGCTTTCCTAGCTAAGCCCATTGAGCAGACATTCCTATTTGTTGTTGAGGAAGTGAAGCCAGACTATTGAACAGAGTGGTTTTTTGGTTGTTGTTAACATTTGATGGTTATTCTCTTAAAAGTAAAAATCTTGATGCGGTTGAAGTTGTTCTTTCCCCTTTTATCTTACTCTCAGGTTTGATCAATTTGTCTACTCTTGCAGAGATATCAAAGGGGTCTCATTTTCATGTTTATTTCTCCCAAATGGAACAAACTTTATTCAACTTTGCTCCTATATACATTTTTATTTTAATCAAAAGCTTTCTTGGAGTGAGTGAAGGCCACCTACAGAGCTAGTTTATGTCTTTAAAAGCTTTGTTTATCACCCAGAGTGATACGCTATCAGAGGATTCATTTTGGTTCAAGGACATATTATTGTCTTGATTGGGCTTACACATCAAAAGAAGAATTAAAGGGTTCTGATGAAAACTTTCCACCTGACACAGGTGGCTGAAAGTATGTGCTAGCCTTTCTTGGGTCCTTTTGTCACCTTTCTTAGCTTTCTTGTTTTGAAACATGATAATAGTAGTATTTGAGTTTTCTGGGGATTTTTGTTCTATATTGCATGCTGTGAAAGGATTTTTCTAGGTTCTGCTTCTGGGCTCCCTCTGATCTTGTGATGTTAAACACACTGCTGTCTTCCCTCGGCATTACTCTCATCATTTTCTTCTCCACTTGTTCTACTTCTGTCCTGTGTATGTGGGAGGGGGCTGGATAGAAGATGTGAGAGGAAATTTAGTAGAATGGCAGAGTAGGGGGATGTCAGGGAATCACACTGCTGAAAAAAAGGCCTCCACAACTTCTAAAAGAAAAAAGGATAGGCTGTACTGGTCTTTGCATTTTTTTTTTTCCAACATAACCACAAAAGTTAAACTTTTTCCAATGAAGCCTTTAAAAAAGAAATACTGTCACTTATCTTTGAATTTTGATACCATATAGTTCCTAGAGTTGTGTCTCAAATTCATGAAAATTCATGGTTTGTTTTCTAAATAGAGAATGATTTATGCAACCTAAATCCTGTATTTTCTAGTAAGACCAGTGTCATTTTGACCTTGAATAACTCTGTGAGTTGTAATGAAAATAAATACTTCAATAAAGCATGACATCATATCTTGATTCATTTTGCATTTGTGTGTTTAAGGAAATACTAGAACTTCCTTCTGATAGTTTTAATACAATGGGAAATATGTTGACTTATGCTTTCTGTCTTGCCCCAAGGTTATGTTTGAAAATTCCACTCCGTATTAGAACCAGATTTAGTCAGTCAACAACAACAAAGGAAAAGAATGTTGGAGTTTTTTGTGACCTAGATAGCACTTCTTAAATATTTTCCTTATGCTACTCATTTTGAGGAATACATATACACAGATGAACATAAAGGGAAGCAAAATGTTGACAAACATATTAAAGAATAATTTAATATGGGTTGAATTTCTTGTGCACAGGATCTTTCTAGTATCACTTTCTGCTATTCAGAGCTGCAGTTTAATCTCTCTTTGATATTAATTCCTGGAATGATTGGCTGGGATTATATAATTAAAACAATCTGTATGTGCTAGAATGCATTTGATTGTTCTAGACATTAGGACTAAATTTAATACTAACCATGATAAGCTTTGATGGTAAAAAAAATCAGGTTTTGGTAGCCTGTCTACTTCATACTTTATAATCATTGTTTATGGCACATAGAAGATGAAATATAGCTGTAATTTTGTTGGTTTTGTTGGCGTACATAAAGAAAATCAAATACCTTAAGCAAACCAAATATCTAGTAACTCTTCAGAAATTTCTAACAGAATGACAAAAAAAAAATGTAGTAGACAACTAAGACAAGTGGAAAATAAACAATAAGTAATACCATAAATTGACAAAATTAACTGCTGTCTCAGTTCCCTAGTGAATATAAGTGCATTAGGGAGTAATAATGGGGATGCTGCTAAAATCTCAACTTTTGGCATTTAGTTGTTTTCATTCAGCAGTGCACATTGTGTGACAGACTTTTCTAAGAGCCAAGGGCATTCTGCAATTGCTCTTATTAACATATTCCAATGCCAGTTCTCTCCATGTAAAGGAACCATTTTGATGTATGCAGTACATTGTTTTATTCACTTTCTCTTCTTTCTGTATCTCTGTCTATCTCCAGGTTTTGGAATATTATAATAATATCAAACATGAGCCTTCTTTAGATTTGCTTATTCATACATTTTTTTTTTACAGATTTATTTATGCATACAAGCTGGGGTGTAGGCCAGAGGTGTGGGGTGGTGAGAGGATTCACCAGAGACAGAATGGGGAGCAGAACAGGCAGATTGACTGAAATACACAGCTGAGGGGAGCAGGGGGCAAGGGCGCCATGTGGGAAGCTCCCTGGCCAGGGATCGAACTCGTGCAGCAGTGGCTCTGGATCGCTTCATAGTGCTGCACTTAACCCATTGCGCCACCAGAGAGGCCCTCATTCGTTATTTTTATCCATATGTCCCACTTCCATCTGCCCCAATTATCTTAATATATATGTATAAATAATATATATATGTAGTGTGTATACATATATTCTGTTAAATGTGTTTATCATTTTTTCCCATATTTTTTTTAAATTTTAGTAAATGAGTTTGACCATTGATTTATCTATGTTTTCCAGTCGGATCAAATGTTTAAGATCCATCTATGCTGCTTTATACACATCTCACCCAATGCTTCAGCACATAGCTCCTGCAATAGATTATTTGTGTGATAGTGGATAAATTATTAATCTAAGCTTCGATTTCTTTATAAAATGGGGGATATGTTCACCCTATAAAATTGTATAAAATTAATGAATATATGATAGATATCTAGCCCATAAGAAATGCTCAATGAATAGAAGCACTTACTATATATAAAGTAGTATATTACGGTTTGGAAAAAATAGGGTAAAGGATGGTGGAAATAATGTGAGATAACATAAAACTGGAAAACTGGAAGGATCAGATCGCGAAAGCTTTTTCCAGAACATGGCAAGGAATTAGTACTTTCACACTTTGAATTTTAAAAGGCCAGAGTTTATATTAGAATCACCTGAGATTGGGAATTCATATTCATGAGCCCTTACCCACAGAGATACGGCCTACTTATGTGGCTTAAATGAATTTTTCTAATGCAGGAGAGTTGATTATATGTTTCTACTACAAGTCATGTTGACTTCCAACCTTGAATTTAGTAGTAAGGAAGGGACGTCATTTCTAGATACGAGTTTTAGAATCTTAAAATTTTAGAAGCAGGAAAGTCTTAAAGCACATTGTTTCAAGGGACAGAGAAATCTCTAAGTTGGGGTGTTTGTGAAGTTTGGTTCTGTCCTGGATCAACCATTTGCCTTGATCAAAGCTGAGACTATTATTATCCCCTTCTGTTCTGACCATCTCTAAGAAGAAAAAATAATGAGCATCCCACCTAGCCTCCTCACCTTCAGTCTCTGAGGAAAAATGGTATTATTTCTTCTACAAATAAAATAAAACCTTGACATATACTTGTTTAACCGTCTATTCAGAGGGCCTTGCTCATTCAGCCGCCATAATGTGAGAACGTTTTGGCGAGAGGGTCATCAAAAGGCTCATATGTTTTAGAACTATGATGTCCAGTAAGGTGGCCACTAGTCACACATGGCTATTGAAATTTAACTTCGTTAAAATTCAGTGTAATTGAAGAGTCATTTCTCCTGTCCACTAGCCACATTTTACCAGTCCAGTACTCACATTGCTACTCTAATGAACAATCCAGATACAGATTCTCTCATTTGCATCAAGCATCTTCGAGAACAGTGTTTTAGAAAGCTCATTCTATTGACAAGCGGGGAGGACACATTACAAATCCGAGACTCCACTTCGAAGAACACCTTAGGCATCCTGAAAGCTCAGGAACGGAGCCCAGAACTGGGCTAGCTGGAGCCCCACCGGATGTCCTCCCCACCAGCCCCAGCCACCCTCACCCAGACCACCACTGTGCTGCGTGCCAGGATCTGCTCAGGGTGGGGGAGGGCGGGGGCCCCAGCTACTGTACCCACCACCCAGCAAACATACAGAACAGGGGGGTAGTGAGACTCAGGCTCAATAGGAGCCCCAGCAACAGCAGAGCAATGTAGCTCCCAGGCCCCTTGTTCTCAGGGATACTGTCTCGGTGCCCAGAGTTCCTGCTCGTCAGCTAGGTGTAGGGTCATGGTGCCTCGCACCAAGGGCAAAAACCCTGGTATGAGAAATATACTGGGAAACCAGTATCTGCTGAAAACAGCAGGCAGGTATTAGAACAGAGATAATATGCTCAGACCAGCAGGAACAATGGAGCCTCCCGGGGGTGGAGCGCCCCCTGGTCTCCCCACCCTATTTTACATCTTGGATAACATCCCCCACACTTGTACACTTCCCACATACTTGGCCCAGTACTTGATGTAATAAATACAAAACTGCTTTTGGATGTCAGCTGCACATTACTTCAGCTGTAGCCCCTCTAGGCTTCTCATTGAGTCATCTTTCCCTCATCCTGCACTGCTTCCAACACTGCCGCCCCAGGAGGTGACAGCTAACCCGAAAGTAAACAATGGGGAGAAAGAAAAATACAAATGTCTAAGCAAGTCCACAGGGGACCAAAATATCACAGAAAGAAAACAATCTCCAGAATCCAACAACACAGACGTGGAAAAGCTTTTCTTCCTATCAGATAATGAAATCAAATTTTCCATAATTAAGAAAACCAGACTCCACCCACACAGTGGTAGAGGAACGTTTAAGAAATTCTTAATACATATTGTCTGTCTAACAGAAAGGTTATACCCATTTGAACTCCCACCAACACCCAATTGACAGTAAATGTCATCACTGAAGACTTTTTCAACTTGATTATGACAACACAGAATCTCATTCATAAAATAATTTTTGGTTTGTCTGTTTCAGATCATTCTACTCTTGATACGCTATAATACTCATTTTCACATACTCAAAACTATTGACTTTTTCTTTTTTACAATATCTGCATATTTAGTTATCCTTTTTAGATGGCTTTACATACATTGGAGACTTCTGTAATGTTTTGTATGTCAATAAAAAGAGTTTTAGGAGAGTTAAGCAGGATGGATGAGTTTACTCTTAGAAAACTATTATAGTAATACAGGGTTGCAATGTTTGTTTCCTTTAGGTGTTTGTTTTACTATATTTAGAGATGTAGTAAAAAGAAGCAACAATTTATCCAAGAGATAATTTTAAGGAATCATTAACACTGTTCAAAGGTTACTTATATAAATAGGCTAAAAAGCTATAATTCAGAGACTTATGATCTTAATTCAGAATGACTGACAGAATTGAACTGATGATTAAAACAGGTAGATTGGGTAGTGCCAAGTTTTGGAAACACTCATTTTGGGAAATGTACACGTGACCAAATAAAAACTCGCAGGTTTGAGACAAGGAGTTAGAACTCAGGCTTAGAGGGAGGGACCAGTAAGATGGCTTTAGAATCAGCAGAAAAAACACTTGAACTAATAAAGTAGAGGGGCTCTCTGGAAAGGTTAAAAGAGAAAGGAGCAAAATTATCAGGTTTGGGAAAGTCTCTTCCTCTCTCTCAAAATTCACCATTTACTATGTGTATTTGGGCACCAGTCAACCCATTGGAAGCAGGTAGAGTTAACATTTCATATAACTCTTTCCCATTGTGAATAATCAGTTCAGGGTACATCTTGATAAAATGTGTGCTGCTCTTTTTTTTTTTTTTTCTATAGTGTAAAAGCATTGAAATAGGTTACCTTGCCCAATTTCTAATCTATTATCAACACAAAAATTCTAACTCTTCTTTGCTAATAATGACACTCCTCTGCCTAAAATCCTGAATAAAGGCCAAAGTTCTTCCCAAGATGGCTTTGAGGCCCAACACGGTTATGAGTTTATTCACATCTACTTGCTCTCTGACCTCAATGGTAGCTTTTCCAGCCAAGCTAGATCCCTTACTGTTCTCAGTAAGCCGTGTACACTCTCACATCAGGACTTTAGCTCCAGGACTTCCTTCTACGTGGAAGGCCTCTCCCTGCTACCAGTTGACTAATGTCTCAGATTTTTTTCATTCCTGTTTCACATTTCACTTTCTAAGTGAGTCTCATTCTGATTTTCATGCCTATATCCTTCTTAAGTAAAACCCATTCTTCAGACCCTTACTCTTTTTTTAATTTACCAAATATCCCCCTCTAACACTCTTATTTACTACTATCTGCTTTGCTTTCTCTAGAATGCAAGCTCCAGCAAAGCACCTGAAGTACTTGTGCACAAATTCAAGTGCAAAGTAGATGTACAATAAATATTAACTGAATGATTTATTACCTCCAAACTGAATGCCTTCAGTTCTATTTTTCCATTAAGTAACTGTCATCTTTACCTAAAATTCACAACATGCTCTTAAAATTATATTTTTAACTTCTTTGCCCATCAAAATAAACTTTTTGCAGTAGTCTTAAAGCTATATTTTTATTATATTGTATTTGCATTGTATATAATCGTCTGGCCAACTGGCTTAAATGACAAGTGTCAGAGAAAGGTTCTTACCAGCCATTAATCTGTCTTGTTGATGTTTGATGGCTTGGCTTATTTTGTCTGGTTCACTTCATAATTCCTGGGAAATGTGGCAGAGTCTTTTCCAATGGTGTGAAAGCATTTGCTATGGGCTTGCTGATGGTGTGACTATTTCCCTCTGGTGTTATAGCTATCGAGTAGCTTAAAATAAAAGACTGAATTATTCCTATACCTGGCAGTCTTTATTGCTGCACTTCATCAACTCAATCCTACTAAATCATTAATTTATTTTACTTATATGTCTACACAGGCATAGTGAAAGGGGATCTGCAAAAATGCCACAAATTAAAGTACCTTCTTTATTGCATCCGTGGTATTTGTATAGAACAGAAGACTTCTCTCTCGAAAATTCTCTTAAATTTTTTTTATAAAACAGAAGCTTGGCTTCCTAAATTTGGAAATGGCAACAAAATCACTATTAAAAATTTTACATAAAGGTCTTGCGTTGCCATCACCTGCCTCAGGCACTTTCATGGAGGCAGCAGATGAAGAAAAGCTCAAGGCAATGCTATGACTTCACTTTTCTTCTCACATCCAGACCACTGGTTGCTTACATTTCTAGAAGTTCCATATGCTACTTTTCCTTGATACACTTTTTCGTCCGAAAATACTATATTCTGTGATACTGAATTTTTAACCTTAGGATTCAAAAGGAAAAATTATAAATTCGCTCAATTTTGCATCATTTGAAATAGAAACTGGGTTATAAGACATTGGACTCCTTGCCCAGTGCTCTTTCCATACTATATCATATTCTATATTTTTACTTAATTAAAAAATCTATATAGGAAGGGAGAACATCTGGTTCACAATGTCACAATCAGGGAGATAAATGATTTTCTTCAGTTCACAGAAAAGGCAACTGAGATCTAGCGATTTTATGAAATGCTCTCAGTGTTACAGTTAAATTATTGCTAGAATTCATGCTGCTCAGTTCTTCAAGTCTTCCAATTTATAATGACATAAACAAGACTATTTAACATTAAGCATAATTGCAACTCATCTCAATTAATCTTCTGCTCAAATGAATTGTTATTTTATTTATAAATATTTACAGAATTTTTGGCATTATTGAGAGCCTGAGGTTTGTATTTCATATTTTGGAAGAATACCCATTCTTCAAAATATAGGCACTGTAATTTTTGGTTGCTCATGAAATATTTATTAATGCTAATGCCAATAACAATAATGCCATGGTGATTATGCTCTTCAGTCATTAATGCCCTGAAAGAAGTAATTTGCAAATTGGTACACTGTCACTCAAAGTATTAATTTACCACATGTGGGTAACAAATTACTTCTGGAATCAGGATAGGCACAGTTGTCAAGGCTTTCTGAAGTTTTTCACTCCTCTAGCATTCACACTTAATCAGTTGCCAGATCTTGCAGAGCTATTTGTACAACGTGTCTCACATATTCCCTATTCCCTCCATTGTACTGCCATAGTTACCTCCTGAGTTCTGGTCTTTCTTACCTCTTATTCAGAGGACTATTAATCATTGGTTGCTTAGCTGTTATTCAACCTCTACCCCTAACCGTCCTATACTTTTAGATCAACTTTCCAAAACACAGCTTTGCTTCTTCACTGACTACTAAATGAAACTCAAACTCTGGGCCTGCTTGCCCACGTGTGCGTGCACACACAAAGAATGGTCACACACACAGGCACACACACAATGGCTCTCAATCTTAGTATACTTTGGAATCTTCCAGAGAACTTGAAAATACCAATTCTGACTACATTAAATCCTCAATGTCACCAGTAGGTTCTTAGAAAACAATGTTAGGCAAAATGAGGTACAATGAAAGCAGGTCCTTGAATAACATCAATTTGTTCAAAATTGGCAGGGATTTGATTTTTCTCAACATAACAACATAGTTTGAGGACCTTCTATAATTGATAAGGAGTACGGTCTATGTTTTGGAAGTTTATAAAGCTCCCCAGATGATTATGATGTGTACTCAGGGATAAGAATCAGTTTTTATTAAAACAGGTAAGTTGTAGTAGAAAGAAAAATAGCACCTCCTAAGAATCAATATGTGAGTGCTCACTCAAGGGTTTTTCCATTGAACAAAAATTCTCCAATACATCAGATAATTGTCCTCAATTGCATTTCCTCATTTGTAAGTGCAACATGAAAAAAATTGAGCCAGGTTAATTTATTTAATTACCATTAATATAGAACTTATCGATACTACGAACTCAGCTCTGTATTTGAAGCTGAAAATTTAACATTGAAGAAAAACAAGTTTCTGCTCTAATTAACTTTGCAAAGCATAAGAGACCATGAGTTAATAAAATGTTTTCAAATTATTATAAAATGGTAAAGAAAATAATCAGTTAATATTATGAAAACAAACAACCAAGGTAGGGATGAGCACTATAGTAAAAAAAAAATAATTGGAAGTCACCACTTTCACTTTTTGGATGATCCTGGTCTCTCAATTTTGTAAAAGTCAGTAAGATAGACCACAGCAACTAGAAAGAAGCAATAGATTCTTGATGGGCTTCATATTTAACTATAATATCTCACAGATGGAGAATTCTCGTTTAGCAGCATCCAGGATTTCTCCTTCATTGTTTTCCCCATTAAATACTCCCAAGCTTTGGCAAACCACATATAATCCATACTTTTGTACTCTTTGAAAACAACAAAAGTTTGGTTTAGGATGATTGAACTCAAACAATTTTTGATATGGTAGAATGGAGCTAATTCAAATACCCACTCGTCTCCTGGGGATTGAGGCAGACCAAGTTCTTACAAATTGCCTAGATATTGGGCAGATATCTTGGCTGTTTGTCCACAATGGCACAACTCATATGTCATTTTCTTTTCCTGGGATTCCTTTTATCTGAACGCTCATGGTAGAGATTTTAAGGACTCATTTATGGCTGAGAGATGCAGTCACAAGGAAATTCCTAGCATAATGGCTTCTTGTGCTTTATAGGTTATACATAAAGCAGACAATCTGGATCTCTATTAGCAAATCAAATGGAAGAAGACAGGAAGTATGAGCCAATTTTCCAAGCGAAGTGAGTCTAGAACCATGAATGTTTGTCATCTCCAAGAATTCCACAAATCAAGGAGCAAGCAGATTACTGAGGCTGAAAGTAGAGAAACATCTGAAAGTCTAAGCAAATGCCGAGACAGTGAATATTTTTACTTTTTATACAAAGTGGTCCAATTTTGCTGTAATTGTCCTGTTCACTTTCAGTATCAACTTTTTAAATACTGTGCCTGAGATTTGATATTCCTAATGCTCTTGAAAAATTCTCTTAATTTTTTTTCTGTACTTGTAAATGGCTACCCTATCTCTTCAGTCTTACTAGTAATAAAATAACAATAAAAATAGTACACTAAAATTAGCATTTATAGAAGACTCATCACCTGTATGGCAAGATCTTAACTCTTTGGTGTTAGATCAAACAGCACTTCTGACCTAAGGAGAACCAGCACTTCACAGCACCTGTTCTGAGAATCCTGCAGAGCACGTGTCCCCTACCCACTTGAAGCAGGATGTGGCGTCTACCTGCTTGGTCCCTCAGAAGCGTTTTCCTTGCTTCTGCCCATTGCCATTTTGGCGGGGAAACCTGCGATCTGAACCACTGGAGGGTCAGGTACTAAATCTTTGCCCCCACCCCCTTCTGTTACTTGTTGCCACAATCTCAGGAGGCACCAACTAATAAAAACCCAAGTCACTTGGGTGATTTCTTGATTCAGCATGTGAATGTCCTTTCAAGTGCACGGGCATCGTTGCTTAACTATTCAGACATTGTTGTTTTAACTATTCAGGGGCTGAAAGCGTAAGACAAAGGTAGAAGCCATGCATCTTCACTAAAAACAAAATGCAAATAGTACCGTTTACTTGAGGGCGGTCACCATTACAAGGAGTTTAGATACATCAACTTATTCAGCCTTCTATATAAGTTTACAAAGTAGGTTCTATTAATAATGCAATTTAAAAAATGTACAAACTGAGGCATATGGAGAGTAAACAACTACCCAGCTTCACAAAGCCACTTAGGGCAGAAGCAGGTTTGAATTCAGGAGATCTGGCTCTACTTGCTCTATTCCTAACTGTACTCTGCCAAAAGTGGTCTTTGAATATAACTTATAAATTTCATCTCATGTTTGTTTATGTAGAGTGTTTCATAAGGTGGATGAGGTGAGGTCTTCTACAATCTGCCACTTAGACACAAGATTAATGTGTTGAAGCATCATCAGGGTCGACTATCATGCTGTTTTGTAAATTAACCTTGGACGTGTTCTAGTCAGACTGCAATGGGAATTGAAAGGTTTTTCATCTTGGGTGTTCTCATTTACTCACAGGCAATGCCAGCTGTGCCCCAAGTGGATGACTTCTTCACTATAATCTAACAAACACTGCTATAAGACTACACTCACTTAATTCAGAAGATTGAAATGTGGTTATACAGTCTTATGGGGGTACAAAACTACAACAGCATCTGGTGGTATTTGGCGGCATAATTTAAAGAAAATGGTCAAAACTATTCAGTGAAAAATATGTCTGGGTTATTTAAAAAGCATATGCCTATTTAAAAGGCATGGCCTTGTATGCTGTTATTTCCAGAAAAAAAAATGTTGTCTTGGACACAAAGGGCATCATTGTTGTTATTTAAATTAAATGCCTGTTTAAAAGAATTATGAACTGCTCCACTCCATCATGTCTCATCGTGGCCAAGGGTAACTACTCTTAATATTAACCAATTTATTATTTTCTAAGGAGCAGCAAGGGAGCTGTTCATACATAGAAGTTAAAGTAATACCATCATAACACACAGGCAGAATATACTAGTACGGAACTTCAATTTATAAATTGACATTGAGTAGCTTACTGTTTGTCTACATAAATAATTTGCATCAGACACATTATGCTTTATTCTTACTTCAATAAAGAAACTTTATGTTTATTATACCCATTAGTCTCACTGTGTGATCAATCTCATATTGAGCTAAAAGGACCCTCAATTCATGATTATCAGTAATATCACCTTTGGAATGGCTCCAAAATGACTCCCTTAGGATACCACTTTCCTACACATTGTTCAGAAGCAACTGACGCCCTTCTACTTGAATATGATAAAGCTCTCTCCATTGATATTGCTATGTCATAGAGAATCAGAAATAGTACAGTAAGGAGAAGCTGTGTTGGAATAAATAAGATGCTCAGATGTGTGAGACAGAATCAATTTTTTAAGCTACTCATAAATCAATCTTTATGTTTCTGTCCAGTTGGCTCTACCTTAACTTAAAAATTAATACAGAAGGGCATCCCTGGTGGTGCAGCTGTTAAGCGCTGAGGAGCTGTCCGCAGCAGTGACGTGAGTTCGACGCCCAGCCGGGGAGATTCCCACATGGCGCAGCAGACCTCTCCTGCCTCACCTGCTGCTCCCTTCAGCAGTGTGTTTCCGTCGATCTGCCTATTCTGCTCCCCACTCTGTCTCTAGTGAACCCTCTCGCCACCCCACGCCTCTGGCCTGTACCCAAGATTGTATGCATAAATAAATAAATATTAAAAAAAATTAGTGCAGAAATAAGGAACTATGGCATTCAAGTCAAGAACTTAGAAAGAAAACAACAAATTAAAGCAAAGGAAAGCACTTAGAAAAGATTATTAGAATACAGGTAGAAATTCGTGTTTAGGAAAAAGTTTTCCAAGTAAATTCAAACATTCCTTGAAACAATATAGACAAGTCATCACTCCCTGGTGTCGCAGGTTTTAAAGTTTTAGTGCTATCAAGCTATTGGCAGCCTCTGTGGCATGAGTTCAATCCCTGACCAGGGAGATAACCCACATGGCACAGCAGACCTCTCCTGTCTGGCCCGCTGCTCCCCTCAGCAGTGTATTTCAGTAGGTCCACCTGTTCTGTTCCCCACTCTGTCTGTGGTGAATCCTTTCATTCCCACTCCCCACCTCTGGCCTACACCCCAGTTCTCTAAATAAAAATAAATTTTAAAAAGAAAGAAAACATACACAGACACACAATGTTATAGTGACTATTTATAGTTTACCTCCTCAATATCTCTCCTAGCATTAGCCCTGATTTTCCATTGAATGAGTTACCCTCATCCGGCCCTGCCCCATCAGTTCAGTTCGAGAGCTACTTTCTAAGGTACAGATAACTTAGATCTAAATTAGTCAGCATTGTTTATAGGAACTGAGCATTCTATCATATAGGGATGACGTCAATCCCAAGAGAATGACTCAGGTCAGATGGTGGAGCAAAAGCTCTTGCCCTTATAGGGTTCTTGAAGCTGGAAATAACCTGTTCTTGGGAGACACTGCTGCTTTATGATGTAATCAAAAGTGTATTTGAGACTAGTCAAAATAGAGGTTAATGGATATAAAAGGGAAAAAAAAACTTTTTTTTTTTTTGTAATATATGTGTGAGCTCTTGTATTCAGTAGTTCCTGAAGTTAGATAACTGAAATTTTAGCAAGGAAAATTAATTACTTGCCACTTTTGCTTAAGCCGATTTAGATTTTCTCTGACTTGAAACAAAACTTCTGACATTAATTATAGATGGGCTAAATTAGGCATATACACTAAATTAGAAATGAGATGGGGAATAAAACCTCAGATCTGGAAGAGAATTTCTAAACTAAAAAAATGAATATGAAAATTTCAGTAAAATTATTTATAAAGAAAATATAATTTGCCAAGATAAACTCAGGGAGTAAAGAAAACAAACAAAATAGACCAATAATCATGAACAAATATAGCTAATAATTTATTTTGATGATAGTTATAAAGTAAATATATTAGAAAATAAAATGGGGGAAATCAGAGCTCATGAATCACCATTGCAAACAAAAATACTAAGACAAAGCTAAGAAATTAGGATCTTTGAACATAATTTTTGTTATGTTTTATAATATGTTTTAACATATGAACATTTAAGTAAATATTTAAATTTTTCTTTCAAAATATTTCTCTACTCTTAATTCTTTCCATATGAAATTTAGAATCATTTTGTTAAATATCTTAGAATATTGTATTTGATCTTTTTGTTGGAATTACATTGGCTTTATAAATTTGATCAGGAAAACTATTATCTTTATAGCCTGCTCATTCAGGACAATTTGTGTCATTTATTTTTTTAAAGATTTATTTATATTTGCATACAAGCTGGGGTGCAGGCAAGAGGTTTGGGGTGGTTCAGAGGGTTCATCAGAGACAGAGTGGGGAGCAGAATAGGCAGATTGACTGAAATACACTGCTGAGGGGAGCAGCAGGCAAGGCAGGAGAGGTCTGCTGCTCCTTGTGGGAATCTGCCCAGCTGGGCATCGAACTTGCTCTGCAACCGCCGCCAGCTCCACAGCGCTGCGCTCAACTTGTTGCGCCACCAGGGAGGCCCCAATTTGTGTTATTAATAAGGTTCATGAAGAGATACATAATTTCACCCCCCTAAACTAGTTCCTATTCTCTGGAACTTAATCTCAAGACATAATAGTGGGTATTTTTTGGGACTTTGGAAAAAATTATTCTACATAGCATTTAGACAATACAGAGGCAAAAATAAATGAAATACATTGAAAACGGAACAAATGAAAGAGAAATTAAATATATAGATATTAACAGTAGATTAACGATTATTGTACCCATGCAAGAATACCACTGGGAGGAAAAAGAGCAAAGAATAACAGCAGAATGTGACAGTATGTATGTATGTGCTGATTATTTATTTGCCTTTCTGCTTGCATATGCTCTTTTGCTCTTCCCTTGCTATCCACTTATTTCCCGAGCTCCTGTACAGCTAGCTGCTGCTTAGGTCTAGACCTAGTGAAGCAGGAAACTGGAGGATGAGAATAAGGTAGAAGCCAGGAGATTACCCTCTACTCCCTTACTGCCAGCTCCATCTCACTTGGAGGACTTTCCAAGTAGGGCAGGACAATAGCCGTGTCTCCGCATATACCTTTGATGCTTCTGGACAGTTCCACTGTCTGTGATCCCAGCTCTTACTGGGTGACCCGCACTTTCATTTTAGCTACCCCTTTATGACTCTGGTTTCTGAATTCTGAAACACCTCTTCATTCTGTTGCCATTTGTTTCTAGTTTGTAAAATGTGGAATACCTAAATGGGATCATTTGAGAATGAAACCATTCTTTGTACTTAAAATCCTTAGCACGGAGTGTGACATATACAAACCATTCACTAAACGTGATTATTGTATCAGGTCATGTTAAAAACCACAACTTCCATAATTCAAAATTACCATATAGAAATTTCATAAGCTTGGAAAAAATGGCACAGCAGAAAGGGCTGACATTACTAAGCAGTTTCCTGCAGATATAACCAAGACAAGGAGACACCCCACAGATTGGGAGAAAATATTTGTACTCCACAAAACATATAAGGAACTGATCTCAAAGATCTACAAAGAGCTTACACAACTCAACAAAAACAAAATAAAGAATCCAGTTAGACAGTAGGCAGAAGAGATAAAAAGATACTCCTTCAAAGAGGAAATGCAGATGGCCAACAGGCTCATGAAAAAATGCTCAGCATCACTTGTAATCAGGGAAATGCAAATCAAAACCACAATAAGATAGTGCCTCACACCTGTTAAGAATGGCCCATGTTAAAAAAACTAACAACAAATGCTGGCGAGGATGTGGATGAAAAGGAACCCTCCTACATTGTTGTTGGGAATGCAAAGTGGCCAACCACTATGGAAAGCCGTGTGGAGGACCCTCGAATCACTAAAAATGGATGTACAATATGACCCAGCAGTTCCACCCCTAGGAATCTACCCAAAGGACACAAGAACATTAATTCAAAAAAATCACTGACATTCCTATATTCATCACAACTCTATTTATAATAGCTGAAATACGGAAACAACCTAAATGCCCAAAAATTGATGACTGGATCGAAAAGATGTGGTATTTATACACAATGGAATATTACTCAGCAACCAAAAAGATAAACTTATGCCATTTGCAGAAACATGAATGGAGCTGGAAGGGATTATGCTCAGTGAAATAAATCACAAGGAAAAAGAAAAAAAAATGGATAGTTTCACTTACAGGAGGAACATAGGGAAACCATACAAGGGATCAGGAAAAAAAGAAAACTAGCAGTAAAATTATAAATTGGAGCCATCCATCAGGGGCGGGGGAGAGAGAGCACGGGTGTCTACAGTGATGGTTCGCAGGTGTCTCGGTGGTGGTAATTTTATGGGGGTAACACCTGAGAGGAGAAATCGTTCACTGTACAAAAATGAACAATGTAAAAACTATATACATAAAAAGGATGTTTCTTGCAAAAGTATACAAAAACAGTGGAAAATGTATAAACTACATAAATAGAAAATTCGAAATGGAATAAATATTTTTGACATAAAAATCAATTAACAGGATAATATAAATTATGAAAAATTAATCTTATTAATACTTTACACAAAAAAGTTGTTTGGGGGCCTCCCTGGTGGCGCAGCAGTTGGGTACCACGCTGTGGAGGTGTGGGCAGCGGCGAGGCAAGTTCGATGCCCGGCCGGGGAGATTCCCACATGGTGCGGCGGATCTCTCCTGCTTCGCCTGCTGCTCCCCTCAGCAGTGTGTTTCCGTCGATCTGCCTGTTCTGCTCCCCACTCTGTCTCTGGTGAACCCTCTCATCTCCCCATGCCTCTGGCCTGTACCCCAGCTTGTATTCATAAATAAATCTTTAAAAAAAAAGTTGTTCGGTGCCCCCAAAATTACATTCTTTAGTGCTGGTTTGAGTATATAGCTAAAACTCCTCATTTAAGTGTGAAGTACAAATTAAAACACTTTTCTATAGGACAATTGAAAAGAACTAGAGCAAGTTTTAAAGAAATGTGTATTCCTATGAAATTATCCCCTTCACATATTCAGTGGCACAAAATAGAGAAAGATGCATATAACAGTTAATTACATCAATGATAAATTTATAGCTAATAGCCAAGAGAAGGTGATTAAATACAATTTACATTTAAAAAATGTAATTCTGTGCACATTAAGCTTTTTTTTTTTTTAAAGATTTATCTTTTATTTATACATACAAGCTGGGATACAGGCCAGAGGCGTGGGGCGGCGAGAGGGTTCACCAGAGACAGAGCGGGGAGCAGAACAGGCAGATCAGAAAATACACTGCTGAGGGGAGCAGCGGGTGAGGCAGGAGAGGTCTGCTGCGCCATGTGGGATTCTCCCTGGCCAGGCGTCGAACTCGCGTCGCCGCTGCCAACAGCTCCACAGTGCAGAGCTTAACCGCTGTGCCACCGGGGAGGCCCACTTAAGCTGTTTTTTATAGAAACAGCTCTTTCTTACTGGCATAGGAAAATATTTTAAAGCATGTCTCTAAAGTCTGGAAAGCCACACACTGAAATGCAAACAGGTTTTATGAAAGAAGAGAGTAAATCAACATTTAATTTCCCATATTTTTTGTCCTCTTTGTTATATTTTCTGTTGAGTATTATTTTTTAAAAAGAAAATATATTTTAAAATTTAAAGTTCAGACTTTTAGCTTACTTTTTAATTTTCCTGTTTGCAAATAAGAGATAATTCTTTGGAAAATGAACTGGTATATAAAAGTACTTTCATCTAACAATCAAATACTCCTCATTATTCCCACCTAGTCTCTCAGAATCCAGGGATGGCGAGCTCTGAAACTTTCACTGTTGTGGAACAGGAAAATCTAGAAGCTTCGTAACAGCTGGGCAGTCCCAGGACTTCCCAGGGAGTTCAAGACCTAAAATTGGTAGCCACTGAGAGGAAAGAAATGCAGGAGGGGAAGTATGTCTGGGCACCCAGGACTTTGTCTATTTATAAGCAACCTTTCAAAGGTTCTGTCTTCCAATTACTATCTACTTAATGGTACTGCTGTCTTTAACGGCAAAATTTAATGAATTGTCTATCCCTCAATACTTCTATGCACCATTCTGGAAAACCAACTTCCATTCCCAATTTTCCCTTTAAGCTGTTTTTGTAAATTTATCAATGTATTCTTTGTCCCCAAATCTGATGGTGCAGCCCTCATTTCATCCTACTTAACAGATTTCAACACAGTTGTCTCCAGCCTTCTGTTGATATCTGTGACATCATACTCTCCAGTTTGTTCTCCTCAGATTCTTTAAAATCTAAAGATTCCTTCCCTAACTAAAAGATGCTCCTTCTCTATCTAAACTCTAAAGGTTGAGGTTTTCAGGGTTCCATCATATGGCCTCATGTATTTCTCACTTTCTCCCGAGGTGATTATATCCAATCATAGGGCTTTTAAAATATTACGTACATGTGAATGAGTATCAAATTTACATATTAACTCATATTTCCTCAAAAATGTCAATCTCTTATGCTTTACTAGTGTTTCCATTTGAGTATCTGATAGGTATCTCAAATATAACACATTAAGAAAACGAGCTCTGATTCAATCTCTCCCCTCATCTACACCCCTTATTAAATATTACCTCCATCCATCCAGGGGCTCTAAGAAAAAAAAAATATGCAGAAGTTATTTTTGACTCTTCCATCTTTCCACCTCTGATATATAAATCACCAGTAAGTCTGGGACAATATATCTCATATTGTCCCCCTTCTTCCAATTTCCACCACTCTCATCCTTGTCCAAGGAGTACCATCTCTTTTAGACAGTGACAGTACCTTCCTAAATGACCTTCCTGCATTCGTTCTTGCTCCTTTGCATTTCATCATGTACAGGGCCATCAGCATAATTTTCATAAATCAAATTAGATCATCTCATTCCCGGGCTTTACACTTTGCAATAGTTTCTCATTACTTTTAGAATAAAACGCAAAACCTCCAAGGTCAGCATAATCAAAAGAGGACTCAGGGATACTGATGCTTCCATCACCCAGAGGGAGAGACAGGTCGAGTCAACCATCAATGCTGAATGTGCAGTTTAAGTCTATAATCCAGTGGAGAATCTTTGTCCTCTCATTTCTCTCCCTTTTCGTAAGGAAGATATTGGGGTCTGGATGTGGGGGTCAGTTTTTATAGGAAGGAGAATGGTCTATGAACTTTAGGTGACAGCATATGCAGACTCTGGAGCCCAGGTAGAGAGGAGAAACAATGAATTCTTGTGAAGCTGATCTCAGACAGGCCCACCATTGGAAAGGGGGTTACAAGCAGGAGGTGGGCTGGACCCAGATATCTTATCCAAATTCAGGCAGTTCGGACTGAACCCTCAGGCTATTTTTGGACAGTCTTGCTCTTTGCATAACATCCAGATACTCTTAGGTCATTTTTAAAGAATAATTATCAAAATCAATCTGATTTATTTAAAAAATAAAAAGGCACTGAATTCCTATTACGCATTTTAACCTCAAAATAGGTACCATATAAATAGTAAATGTAAAACGAACAAATGGGTTACTAATTGTTAACAGATTCTTTTTTAAAATATGAAACATTTCAACTTTTGATCAGAAGACGTTAATAGGTGTAAGGTCTAATTTTAAGCATGTCTTGCAAGTGACAAAGTTCTGTCCTCTTAAATATAGAGTCACCATAGCATTTATCACCCAAACTGCTTACTTTTGAGAGTGAAAGGAAGCTATTAAAGGATGCCCAGATACAGAGGAACTCAAAGATTATTTTCCAAAGACAACATTCAAATGGCCAACAGGTACATGAAAAGATGTCCCGCATCACTAATCATCAGGCAAATGCACATGAAAACCAAAATGAGTTATCACCTCACACTTGTTAAAATCACTATCATCAAGAAGATAGAAGATAATTAGCGTTGATGCTGATAAGGAGAAAAGAGGAGCCTTGTGTACTGTTGGTAGGAATGTAAATCACAACCATTACGGAAAGAAAAATTCAAAAAATTAAAAAATGAATTACCGTATGATCTAGCAATCCCACTTCTGCATACATATCCAAAGGAAAACAGGTACCAGAGATGTTTACCCTCCCACGTTTGTTACATAATTCACAATAGCTACGATACAGAAACATCCTCTGTCAACAGATAAAGGGATGATAACGAGGTGCATACACGCGCATATGCTGTGTGCACACACACATATGGAAATATTAAGTCTTAAGGAAAGAGGAAATTCTGCCATTTGTGATAACATGGATAGAACTTAAGGCCATTATGCTAAGTGAGCTAAGTTAGAAAGACAAAAATTGTATGTCATTATTTACATGGGAAATAAAAAAAAACGCCAAACAGAACAGAATAATAAAAACAGGGGCTAGGGAATAAGGGAGTTGGGGAGGTGTTGAGGGGGATAAAGTTGCAAATAGTAGATTCTGGAGAGATTAGGCAATGAATGCTAATAATACTATATTATAAACTTTGAAGCTGCTAAGAGATCATCTTAATTGTTCTTATCATTAAAAAATAACCCAGTGGTAATCATACTGCAATACATAAATGTATTAAACCAACATGTTATACACCACAAATGACACAGTTTTACCTATATCTACCTAATCTCTCAAAACAAAAGGAGGCCGGGGTAATAACAAGCATAAACTGAGATTACCCTGGGCAATGCAAACTCTATGATAAGCTTACTAAATTCTTTAATACAGTTGGGAAGTTTGTGTTTCAATGCTATAAAATAATTTTCAATACATGTTATTTCTAATAATCATATTTGCCATGTATGCACTTCGGTTTTAAGATTATCTTTGATATTTATTACCACAGTAAGGATAAAACCTAAGCTTTACATCATGCTTAGTAGGTACTAGGTGATCTCAAGTGTTTGACTTCCTTTAGCTCATTTAATTCTCACAGCAGCCTTACAACGAAGGCATTGTTATCCTCATTAGAATGAGGAACAGACGTGCTAAGTAATTTTCTCAGGATCCCATAGTTGATGAGTAAAGGAGCCAGGATTCAAACTGAACCAATTAGTCTACAGAGTTATGCTCTTACCCACTGTGGTTCAGGGCCCCCACTGGTGGCACCATACACTCAGTGTCTAACAGTTCTTTTCCTAGGGCAATTGGTAAGTGGCAGACGCTACAACAGTTTGAGGAGTTGTTTAAAAACTTCACGTAAGCTAAGTAGTGACCAACGTTTTAGGAATGCCATGAAACAGTTTACCTGCCAAGAACATTCTAATTCTAGGTGGGTCTTAGTAGAATAAAAAGGAAATAAAGAAAATTAAAGAGAAGAGGAAAAGATGTTTGAAAAACATTTAAATATATCTGACTTAGCTATCAATTATTTCCTGATTAAAATATCAAAGCCCTAGCAGTAAATTGTATGTAACACGTTGGGAGTAAAAAAAAGTCTCAATGTAAAATATTTCATGAAGAAATGATAAAATCTGAGTAATTATTACAGAAAATTATTTCTAGACTAATAACAACCCCTTACATTATGGTATCAGTTATAATGCCATCTACTTGTAATAGTGTATATTTTATACTTCAATAGTTTTAAATTTCAAAATTACTTTTAAAAATAGCATATTGGTTTCCATTTCTGCATACGAAGTGCTTAGAAGTCACCACTCCTAATAACAAGTTAAAGAAAAAATGCCCAGACAGAAAAAACAACTGTTTTTGGATCTTAAAGGGATGGGAGGACGCAAAGGAAATGACTACCCCCCAAATTGGAGGGACAGCCAAGTCCCGACTTACCAGAGCAGACTCGAGAGCAGATACCACCACAGGAAGCAGGCCAAGGTGGGAAAACCTGAAAAGCAACAAATGAATTACCGGACACTCAGTGTGGAGCAGTGTGGAAGTTAAATGTCTAGGAGAACCCAGTCATAAGGGGCCCCCAAATACAAGATTTACCTCCAGGAACTTGACCTTTTTTCCACAGTACATGTTGGAGAAGAATCTTCTGCTTCCAGCAAGGGAAGGGGAAAGTAGCCATTTTGAAATCCAGCATGGCACTCAGTTTGTCTTAATAAAGCCTGTGCTCAGGGGAAACTAATTAACCAGAACCTAACCTGTGGGTTATTATCAGAGCTTAACTGACCTGGGGGAAGGAAAATACCTAATTCAAACCAGCTTTAGTCTTCCCTGTGGAAGAAGAGAGATACCCACTTGTCTAGTCAATATTAGCCACCTGGTCCCACCCAAGGAGGGAGAAAACAAACAGAAACTCTTGGAAGTTCACAGCACAGAGGCATAAGCTCAGTAAAAATCTGAGGATTTTTATCACAGGACTGTAGAAGACTTTCCTCTCCATCCCGACTCCACCACTTTAAGTCCTGTTTATGACAGTGACTGGCACCGAGTATATCATGTCTGGCTAGCCAGAAAAAATTACAGATAATACCCAAAAGCAAGAAAATACTATTTGACAAGAAAAAGCAAGCATGAGAATTGGATATGCCAGGGATGTTGAAATCATCAACCTGGAATTTAAAACAACTATGTAATGAATGTGTCAAGGGTTCTAATGGAGAAAGTCGACATTATACACCAATTGATAGATGATATATGCAGAGAAATGAAACTTTTAGGAAACAGCCAAAAAAATGCTAGAGATCAAAAAAACTCTAACAGAAATGAAGAATGCTTTTGATGGGCTCATTAGCAGATTGGAAAGGGCTGAGGAAAGAATCCCCAAGAACTGTGGGACGACAAGGAAAGGTGTAAAATACATGTAATAGGAATAACAAAAGAAGAAAGGACCAGAAGAAATATTTGAAGCAATAACATCAGAGAAATTTCCCAAATTAATGTCAGATGCCAAGACACAAATCCAGGCAGTTCAGAGAAAACCAAGAAGAATAAATGCAAAAAAAAAGAGAGCAAAAAAACAAACAAGCCAACAAAATCATCCACAACTAGACATATAATTTTCAAATTACAAAAATTAAAGGTAAAGAAAAAAAATCTTGCACCCTGATGAATAAAAGCACAGAATTAAATAAGTGGAGAGATATTTTAAGTTCATGGATTGGAAGACCGAATTTTGCCAAGATGTTACACTTCCAAACTTCACTTACAAATTGAGCACATCTCAGAATTCCAGCAAGTTATTTTGTGACTATCAAGGTAGCGTGAACGAAGATGCTCAGGCTTTCACGCCACTGGCCTCTGTGGCTATCACCTGCAGCCTTGATTGTGCTAACGTAGGAGGCGCTTGGGAGTGTGGGCATGGGGCACACGTGCCTGATTGTGGACACCTGGAGCATGGTGTGGGCATGCGCGAGCGGCACACCTGGGCTTGGAGGCGGAGGATAAAGGCTGCGTCAAACACTGACAGAAACTGCTACTGCAGCGTGGCTCTGAGGATGAGCAACAGCTATGAGAGGAGGAGACCACGAGAGAACACCAGAGAGCGCCCAGAGAAAAGGGCAAGAGATTTGCAGGGGTTCAAGTTGCTGTCTCCCTGATGGATTGTTTCCCTTGTTTACCATTCAAACCTGTAAAAAAAAGAGCCCCAAAATTCTCCTTCAATAGCTAGAACCGATGGTGATCCTATCCAGCCTGGGATGGTTGCAAAACAATCAAGGAACTGATCCAGAGGTTCATATGAGAAGCAAAAGATAACGAATAGCCAATCTGACTTTAAAGAACAATATTGGAGGACCAACACTATCCAACTTCAAGACATTATAAAGGTTCAGCCATCAAGAATCTATGTGGTATTGACAGAATGGACAAATATACGGATGCAATAGAGAGCCCAGAAATAGATGCACATAAAAAGGTCAACTGACCTTTGACCAAGGGGCAAAGGTAATACAGTAGATAAAAGGTAGCCTTGTCAATAAATTGTGCTGGAAAAAGAGACATCCACACATAGAAAAATAAATCTAGACACAAATTTTACACCCTTTGCAAAAATAAAGTCAAAATGAATCACAAACTTAAATGTAAACACCAAATTATAAAATTTCTAGAAGATTACAGGGGAAATCTATTAATAGATAACTTTTGGGATACAAGACCAAAGGAATGATATATGAAAGAAATAATTGATAGGCTAGAATTCATTAAAATTTAAAACTTTTGCTTTGTGAAAGACAATGTGAGGAGAGTGAGAGAAAAGCCACAGACTGCAAGAAAAGATTTGCAAAAAACACATCTGATAATGGCTTATTACCCAAACAGCTTAAAGAGCTCTTAAAATTCAACAGTAAGAAAAAAATTCAATTAAACCCTTAACAAATACCTCACTAAAAGGCTATACACAGATAGTAAATAAGTGTATGAAAGGATTATTCACATCATGTATCATCAGAGAGAAATAAAGAGATATCCCTACATTCCAGTGAGAATTGCTAACACCCAGAATACTGACATCTCCAAATGTGGGTAAGAATGTGGAGCGATAGGAAATTTCACCCATTGCTGATAGGAATGCGAAATGATAAAGATTCTTTGCAAGACAGTTTGGCAATTTCTTATAAAAGCAAGTATATTTTTTTCCACATGATAAAGCAACAATGCTCCTTGGTATACACCTCTTTAATAGGGGCTCATGTGTAGCATATTTTCTGAGTACATTTTGGTTGTTGCAGTTTTTTATTTATAAAATGTCTTCCTGATGCCCAAGCTGTTTGGCCACTTGGCTGTATATAATAACATTCCCATTGAATGTTACTAACCTCTGTTGTCTTATCTTCCAGTATCTCAGCTTCTGGTAGAAGTTTGGGGCCAGTCTGACATACTATTTACACACATACACATATATGTGCAACACACCTTTTTGTTTGACTAAAGAATTCTTTCTTTTCTTCCAAAGTTTAAAATTTATTTGGGATTTTTATTATTGCAGATGGTTGTCGAAAGTTTTCCTAGATTATAATGCATCCTTTGGATCTGCAATTTAATCCTTCCTTTATCTTGCTTATTATACTTTGAATTGTTTTCCTGTTGCCTTTGCTGATTTCCCTAACTTAGCAACACTAATACAGGGACTCTGGAGTTAAGTCTGCCTATTTACCCTTAGTTGAAATTCTCTAAATTGGGGCAAGATGTGTATAGTATTGGGCAATAATCTTAAGAATTTTAATGTTATCCTTTCCCCTGAAAACTGATAAACTCATTTCAGTATTCTATCTTCCAACATAACCAGTCTATTTGTCTTATTCTTGATATATGAATTTACAAATGGTACATATTACTTATGAACTAAGTATATAAAAAGATACATGGCCATGGGGTGTGATATTAGCAGAAATATAAATATATGTATGTGGTATCATTTGATATTTATTGGTATAAAAGAAATATTCTTACTTAGAAGGGTTAGTTAATAGGATTCTCAAAAAAAAAAAAAAAAACAAACACTCCTATCCCTAAAGCTATAAGAATTATTTTTATAGTTCTTGCATGTACTGTGCACAGTTATACATACACTAATAATTTCACGAAACAGATAAAAATAACCTTGGAATTCCTGGGTGTCTTGAATGACTTTGGTGAACAGTGTGGGTAGAGAGCAATAAAACTCTGTAAACAGAAGCATGAATACACATGGCTACCTTACTTACTTGGATCTCATTTGAATTTCTCAAATTACTTAATTCCATGTTATTTCAAAATTGCCCTAATTGACTTTTGAGATTTCAAGTGTCATCACTGGGATATGTCTTTATTTTACTGCTGCATCTCCTCTTTATTGTTTTGCTCAAAGCTAGCCCATTGAGATCTCTGGATACAAGGCATTTTCTTCTTAGCCATATTTTATTGAAATGTCAACTAGTAGTAAAGTTTTCCTTCCCTGGATTTTTGAAACTCAGAGTGATCTCAGCTTTTACATGATACTTTAATAATGTTGCCAATCCCCTGATAAGTTGTTCACATCAGCTATTTAGCCCCAATACCTAAAGCTTGGGAATTGCAGTGATTCTCTTCACGTTCTGCTTCTGTATTCCAAGAGTAATGAATATTAAGTTGTACTTGCCCCAAAGCAAAAGTATATTCGCCAAGATAGTTGCTGAGATCAGGAGTCTCTGGGTCTCATTTTAAAAACAATAGCATTAATAAGAAACAGCACAAAATGTTTGACATTTGAACAGTAAAAGAAACAGGAACTCAGAATTTTTTAATAAAGTTAAAAAACATCCACTAGTCGAAAGTTACCTTGAGTAGCGCAACAGAACATCTCACATGAGGTTGGTGTTGAATTTTTTCTTTAAGAAACAGCTCACAAATAAAAGGATTCTTTTGACACTGTAATTACTACCCTTGGGCTGCATTTGTATGTCACTTCCACAAATTTTAAACTTTTTAACATTAAAAATTTCAGTGACTGATTCTATATGGTAAGTTACATTTGCATTTCATTTCAGTCATAGAACACTTCAATATATTTCAAAAATAGAATAACTTTCAAAGTAAACATCAACTTAACCATAAAAGTTATTTATTCCTGTCCAATGTGCTACCTAATATTATTATAGCAAAATACTAATAGGTCATAAAACTTTTTTTAAAAAATGAAGACTAAATTTCACTTTTAAGTAAAGATTTTTTGCTCTTGCCCAGAGAAGGGAACAAGACAGATCACTCAGGAGGCTAAAGGACCATTACACTATAACGGGAGCAGCTTTGAATTTTGCTTGGATTCTTTGAGCTGTTGTGCATTTTTATTTTATTCAATTTATGAAGGAAAAATTGGACTATGTTTTGTCAGTTACTTTTGTCTAGTCTTTGAAAGGAAGCAGATTGCTGATTTGTAAGGTTCTGCAGACATAGCTGATCTCTAAATTTCAATTCCAAAGCATGCATTCTCTGCTGGACAGTGGCCACAGCACGCCATGATCAAGAATTCCAAGGCAAGTCATCATCTACTCTTAGGAACTCTTGGCTCTGTAAACCTCTCTAATACTGGAGCTAGAATCTTAAAAAACTTCAACAGCAGAAATCTCCATCAGAGTTTTTTAATTTTCTCAGCTGGGAGAAATTTTGAGAGATACTGCTCTTCTCTCAAACTACTTCTAAATCTCAGATTGAATCCAAAAGAACTTCAAAGAACTATAAAATTGGAAAAAACAAAAACAGAATGTAAAAAAGTAAAGAAAAACCTAAACTCAGCTAACTAAACTCACTCTTTGACTCCAGGTTAATGGCAGCAACAACAACAAAGAGGAAATTCATATCTTACTCAAAACAAATAAGCAATAGGGAATACGAAAAAAGGCAATTAAAATATAAGCAAAGTCGAATAATCACATTTCATAGTTTAATAATTATGCATTGCCCAATGAATTAAATCCTACTCTTAAAGGATGATGTTTAAGAACCTCCAAAATTTGGCAACTACCTACTTCTCCCTTCTCATTATACCAAAACACTTGTTAAAATGTTCCATGCAAATCACTATTACCAGTAAGACTCATGATGTAGCTAAGTGATCTAAGGTACCTAATGAACTCACTTATATTTTTATCTTAAAAATTTCTGGTTTTTGTTTTAAAAGAAAAATGCTTTTATTTACTTGTCATTGATTTAAATCTATGGCCCCAGAAATATGCCATGTTGTTGCTCAATGTAATCGTTAGCATACTGACCTATGTACCCCAGGATATTAGCATTCTATTATGGGAGATTGGGAAATGAAAAGAGCTAAAGATTCAGGTTCTAGTCCCTGCTTCCTATTTACTAGCTATGTGATACAGCCTGAGCTTCTTGTATCTTCTTGGCACTAGTTCCCCATCTGAAAAAATGAACTCAACTTAGACTTTTGGCTTTCAATTTTTTTTCTCATTTTAGCTTGTGACACTGGTATGTATGACAGTCAAATTTTTGTATTTTCTGGTAGAAGTCAACATGATCATAAAGACAATCCAGGGTTCAAGATTGAAAATGAAGGGCAAGATGGTGTAAATGTACCAGTCCTTCTCTTGTTACATTTTCCCTGTATTACTTATCATTGCTGTTTCTCTTTCTCCCTGATTTGCACACTTCCTGAAAGCACGATTAATTCCTCAAATCTTGTTCTTCTACCATCTTCCCTCTAGGTTAACTTTATTCTGCACATTGGCTCTCCACTTGTTGTTAAAAAATTCTTTCAATGGTCTGCTTACTGTTGCTATCTTCTGGAAGACTTCACTTTCCTCTGTCAGAACTTGCAAGACTCCATACTTCTTCTAATTTCATTATCTTGATCAGCTATTGCATATATGTTTTCTGACTTAATAGACTGTCAATTTCTTTAGAGAGAGAACCACAATTTATTTTTCTGTAGCAGAAAATAATAAATTGTTGCTCTTTGTCCCCCAAACTGTTGGATCTAACAGAAACTGATTCATACATCTCACGGGACTAAATAAAAGCCAAAGCCACTGTATGTATTTTAATGTATGTTAGCATCTGGAATAAGTCATGCCCTCTAGAGTAAACTGAAGCTCATCTTGGTGAGATTTATTTTAGGGCAACTCAAAGCCAGATAGTACCTTTGAACAATAAGAGAGAAGTACACTGGCTTTTGGGTGTAGCCACCAATATAGCAAAGCACTAGCTGGAAAAGTCAAGTGCAGGCTAGAGATCACCTTCTACCTGCTATTTTAGGTGAGCATTTGTGTTGAGGGCAGTCTGTATATGTTGTACGACTTTGTGTGTGACCATGCACACTTCCTAGGTAGGTAGTGAAAAATTCAACTCCTGGAATAAATGAATAAGTACCCCTTTTCCTACTGTTCAACAGTCAATTCTCTATTCCAAAAGAACCTCTTAGAGCTTCTAGATAAAACTTGAGTTTCTCAATTGAAAACTATAGTTGGGATGGCATTAGGGTAGAGGGTGTAGTACTGACTTCAATTATAAGGAAGGAAAAGGAGTACAGAGGATCAGTGGATTGTGGAATCAGGCAGGTTGAAAGAGGAGACTACGGAAGGAAGTCCAAGCAAGGAGCCATGGGCAAAGGAATAGTGAAGAATCATGCCAATCTTTCTACAAGGTCCTTGTCTTTAGCTTGCAGGAAAAAAAGTGACTCTTATATTTAACTGCTCTGGTAGATTTTATTCTGCTTTAGACAAACTGCATTTTTCTACTAGGCCAGTATTTGGTTCTAGAAACTTGGTGAAGCAGGACTACATGGGCAAGGTAACAGTCTGTTAAAAACAAGCTGAGCTAGACATGCCCTTACTTCTATGATTATTTGGTTGTTGGTTATCAGCATGGATTTGGAGACCCAAAGGCCAAGAGTAGCAGAGGTGACTCCATTTACAAAAGGATCAGCTGTTTCCTTGAACAGCTTTTGGTGATGTTAAGAATAAGCTCCCCTCACATTGCATGGTTCAATAAGCTTTTCCTCAATGAGTTAATGAGCCTAGACAAATTACTGATCGTGCTCATTCTTGGTGTTTATGAATGACAACATAATTGAACTCTGATTTCTTCCAGGATTGAGTAGACAACTTTAAACTTAACCTAACTCTTTTGCTTTAGAATGAAATGTTCCCAGGATATATTTCTAGTCTCGGTTAATAGACCCATCATCTGCTCAGTTACTCTAACCGGAAAACTTCATCATTGGCATTTGCCCTTCTTATTTCTCCCACTCTAATCCTTAATTTGAATTCTTGTATTTAAACTTGTTTTACATTCTTTAAGTCTCATCACTCAGAACATAAATCAACCTGGAATTTACAAATACCTACATTGAAATGACTTGGTCACGTTCAAAAATAAACCAATTAAGTCGCCATGGTCCCACTGCATAGACATCCTGAATCTGAATCCCTGGGGAAATGGATCAGGAATTTTTGGGTCATTGCATCCTCATAGCCCATGTCTTCCTCCTCTTCTTATAACCTTCACTCCTTTTACATCCTAAGTTTGAGATTTAGTTTCAATTTAGAATATTTTTTTTAAAGATTTATTTTTTATTTATACATACAAGCTGGGGTACAGGCCAGAGGCGTGGGGCGGCGAGAGGGTTCACCAGAGACAGAGCAGGGAGCAGAACAGGCAGATCAGAAATACACCGCTGAGGGGAGCAGCGGGCGAGGCAGGAGAGGTCTGCAGCGCCATGTGGGATTCTCCCTGGCCGGGCGTTGAACTCGCGTCGCCGCTGCCAGCTCCACAGCGCAGCGCCTAACCGCTGCGCCACAGGGGAGGCCCTCCAATTTAGAATATTTACCACTCCACTCTTTGTCATATTCTTAATATACTCCTACTTATCTTTCAAAAGATAATAAGAAATGTTTATGGACCCATTCCTCACATTTCCATAGAAAGACTTTCTCATTTCCTACTGGAAGAAGAAAGTATTAGAAAAAACATTTAATTTCTTACTGTTCTAGATATGAACAGTAATAGAAATGAACAAGTCTGTCTCAGCCCTTTTGGAGCTATATTGGTTTGTTCTAGGTCTACTTATCAACAGTGTGCATGTGTTCCCCTTTTCCTTCTGGATTGCGGTTCTCTGACATCCATGAGACAAGGACTCTATGTTAAAGACTGGGTTGGTGTTCACTTTGTAGATTCTATTTCTCTTGTGGGTAGAAACCAAGGTCAAATATTGGGGAGTGGAGTAAAAAGGCTGATTCTGGCCAAATTTCTAAGCTGTAATCTCCAGTCCAACTTTAGCAGGTAAGTCATCAACTTGGTCTCTCTCTGATGTTCCTCTCATTGATGCAATAATTACACTGGTCAACAGTGAGATCATTACTGACTTTAAAAGACACTAATCTGTAGTATCTTGGTGTGCTGAACATGAATATAACCCTGAATTTTTTTTATTAGCTCTCATTTTGAAGATATTTCATATAATTCATTTTATATGTTTCACCATGTCAATTTATCCAGTAGGACTGCAACAACATCCCAAATCAGCCTAGAATGATGTAATAATTGCAGCCTAGAATGACTGCATCGCATTGCATAATAATATTATGCACACATCATCCAGAGTTGATTGTATCATGTTCTGATGCAATGCAATACTACTGCCAGGCAGCTCCTGAAGTAAGCTTATGTCAGTAGTGCACTATAGAAAGCCCTGTCAGAAAAGTTGAGCATTGAAAATATTTCAGACTTTGTGCAAGACACTTTAAGGTACTGTTGCATAGAACTGCTATTATTTGATCCATTTAGGCACAATACAGAACAGTAATGCCTCAAAAGTGCGTTAACAGCGTGGACAATTTCTGCTCTATTTGTGGGAAAGTGACATTTGCCAACCAGAAGAAAAGTATCACTTCTCAAGTGAAGAAGGCTTATCATCTTTACTTTGGATGCAAGGTTGGTGACCAAGACAAGCCTTGGACCCCGCATATATGCTGTGCTCCATGTACAACACAGCTTTCACAGTGGTGAAATGGCAAAAGGCCATCAATGCCATTTGCAGTCCCCATGGTGTGGAGAGAGCCAAGCAACCACATAAAAGACTGTTCCTTCTGCTTGGTTCCTCCTCTTTCCGGTGGAATAATGAAGGCAAAGAAGTCGAGAATAGTCTACCCAAGCACACCATCTGCATTGAGACCAGTTCCACATGGTGAGGGACTTCCTATTCAACAACCTCCAGCAGAATATTCTCTTGATTCATCTGATGAGGACAAGGGTGAGCCGACCTGTTCTTCTCCTGTTCCATTAGCATGCAGTGATCCATATTTTCACTGTGGTGCATCATCAACCCCACACAGACTGACACAGGAAGAACTAAATGACCTGGTTCGTGATTTGGACTTATCCAAGAACAAGGCAGAATTGCTAGGATCAAGACTCCAACAATGGAATCTTCTAGAAGAAGATGTCACAATTACTTTCTATCAAAAGCGCCACCAGCAGTTGGAGCCTTTCTTCAGAAAGGAAAGTACTCTAGTATTCTGTTCTGATATTGAGGGCCTCATGAATGTCTTAGAAATCACTCATGACCCACAAGAATGGAGACTATTTCTAGACTCTTCAAAACTGAGTCTTAAGGCTGTGCTTTTGCACAATGGAAACCATCTTCCATTTATTCTATTCCTGAACAGCTGTACAAGAGACAAGCGAAGAAATCTAAGAAGTCGTCTATCACTTGATTTTTCACAGGTATTAACCGTAGGCCCATTATTATTGGCATGCATTTCGTGATGTAAACATCAATTTATTGCAGGTTACAAAAAACCTAGAGCCAAAATTAGAATTTGACTGTCATATTCGTGTTGAGCACATACAAATTGATAGGAAATGACTAATTTTGTTTCAGTAACATGACTTTTGTAAAAATTTGTTGACCAGTGTTATCAAATGTTTGATATGCATTTATTGAATGAATAAACAAATGAATGGTGTGGACCAGTTTCAATGCTTCAAACAGCTTCTAGAAAATAATCTTAGCAGCAGCTTTTTTAATTTTCCAACATATTTTTCTTAGCATAAGCATGCCATCAATCACACTAACCTGATAGAATAAAATGAAAGAACGATCTTCTAAAGCTTCTGTTTCCTCCTCAGCACGGACCCAGTAAGCAGTTTCTTCTACAATCAAAGGATTTTAGTTATTTGATAAATGGTCTCAAACATTCTTCTTCTAAGAGTTTACCTGCTTTTGGTTTTGCTAATTTCTTTAAATGTAATGGTTATTTAACATGTTAGTAACTTGCTTATAGCTCCAAATAAATCACCCAGTTATATCACAAGACAATTATTTATTTTCAATAAAAGTTTGGGATATATAACACAACATAGAACATAAAACAACAAATAAAAATACAACAGCTGCCCCCACCCAGAACGTTGAAAATAAAGCCAAAACATTATTTAATAATTATATGTTTATTACATTTATCCTTGATACTAGATTATTTGTAAGCAAAACTATTATATACCTTTGCTATATTCCTTTTCAAAATAGTAAGCATTCAACAACATTTCTTGGTCATTATTCTACTCTGATCATACTATGGGATTTCTGTTAAGTCTTAGATTACAAATCAAAATTTTGAAGTTGAACTGTAAACCATGACACCATTTCAACATTTCCTCTGACCCAATCCAGATAACATTCCAATATCATGAATCACTTTGGCAGTGTTTTGACTGTTGCCTTTTCTCAATTGCATTCCCAGCCTAAAGTGCTTTTATTTGACCAATCCAATCTTTTCAACTTTCACGAGCTAACAATAGCTGATTGCTCTTGTCAAAAAACCATGTCACAATAACTATGCACTAAATTCTTAACCTGGCTGATAGTTGCACATGACGAGCTGTTGGAACTGAAACAATCCTGCTGTGGAATAGAAGTATTTAAAAAATTAGCTTAAAGTAGTTGAAAATGTCTCCTTGTTAGCTCTCCTTTCTTTTTCAGAGAGTATTATTCCCTGTGATATTTCTAGTAGAAGCATTAGTTTATGAGTGGATTAACTACAAGGTAATCTATATTTCCAGCAACACTTAACCACTGGTGGACAATTTTAGGCTTCACAAATAAGGTTTTATGTAAAAGAAAGAAGCCAGGTAAGGTTTTATACACTTTTTAAGAAGCATAAGAAGTGATTTCTTAGCAAAAAATATTAATAATAATTATTATAGAAACTACTCTTTAGTAACTAGTTCTTCAGATACCATCCTGGGTAAACCATCTAATCGAATTATGATAGCAATGCTATGAAATAGAAATTATTTTTCTCAATTTATAAATATATTCTGTTGAGAAAAAGACACTTTACCCATTTATACAGTAAAAAGATGGAAAAGATTACAGATACGTACTTTTTAAATTATGGCTCCTTTCCTGAGTAGTTTCCATAATTTGTTTATATATTTTTCTAAACATTTTTGACATTAGGACTTAACTTGCTATTCCTTTTTTTTTTTTAAAGATTTATTTATTTATACATACAAGCTGGGGTACAGGCCAGAGGCGTGGGGCGGCGAGAGGGTTCACCAGAGACAGAGCGGGGAGCAGAACAGGCAGATCAGAAATACACTGCTGAGGGGAGCAGCGGGCAAGGCAGGAGAGGTCTGCTGCGCCATGTGGGATTCTCCCTGGCCGGGCGTCGAACTCGCGTCGCCGCTGCCGACAGCTCCACAGCACAGCGGTTAACTGCTGCGCCACCAGGGAGGCCCTAACTTGCTATTCCTTATTCTGAGTTTCAGGAAAAAAAATCCAGCATTAAGAGCAAGGAAAGCCTCAAGAGTACTTAAAGAAAAGCTAGTTTAGTTAGCTTTGCATTTAGTGATCTTGGAATCAAACATCATCTTCCACTTCAGGTGTATCCCAATTTTTAGCTTGGAAAAATCAAGCTCCCATAACAATAGCCTAAGCATACTCAGAGAATTTGTTGAATTGAACAGAAGGAAACCACCTCTAGCAAAGACACTCTATCAGTTATTTTGGGGTGTGCTTCATGGATCTATTTGTAGATCCATAAATTACAATTTATTAGGTTTCTATCAATTCTGTGTTTGATAATATTGGCTCCAAAGCTATTTTTGCGGAAAAAAAAAGTTAGTGGAGAGTAGAAAGGGCAGTATTCTGGTTCCTGGGAAATAAGAGAAAATGATATTAAGAACTGTGCTCACAGAATTAGCTCATAAAACAGGTAAAGGCACTTCAAAGCTTTTTTGACATCCTCTGTATAAGTAATATCATAGTGCTATCAGTGTATCAAATCAAAACTTTTGTATACCTTAAACCTATGCAATGTCCCATCAATTATAATTCCAACAAAATAAGATTGATCAATTAAATAATTTTAAAAAATGTTTCAAAACAAGAATATATCTGTATGGGGAAAAATAGGAATCCATTCCCTAGCGCTAGAACTCAAAATCACACTAGAATAGCATGGAGCAGAGCGTCTGAGGGGAAGGTTCAGACTTCTGAAAAACTTGATTTGTGAGCAGATTTGTTGAAGGGTCTGTGGATGAACAGATGTGAGTCAAGTAACCTTGTTCTGAAATGCAGTGGGGAGGATGGGGCCAGAAGACAGACAGCTGACCAGGAGAGCACACGGCAGGCAGTCCTGCTGTCCTGACACAGAGGGAAATCGGTCATTCATAGGTTTAGCATCAGTAGCCTCTCTCTTCACTTTCTTTTTCTCTTTCCTTAGCTTCTAAGCCTTACACTTAATCCTATGGTCACCATTCAATGAGCAGGTCAAGTTTAATTTTTAATATCTTTGTTTTTGTACTTCTTAGACTGTAAGGAAAGAACAAAGGAAAATGTTGAAGGTTGTATGTCTTCCTTGTCTCTGTGTGTACACAAGGGTGTCAGGTAGAGAAGGAAGGGATTTGTTATATTGCCTAAAATTACCTTTTTATTAAAAAACAGGCTCCTTCTTATTTTCATAAATTAAAATTATAAGTTATATATCCCCAAATTTCCCTTCTTCATCGATTTGTCATCATGTGAAACAATGGTTTTCAATCTGCTGCACGTGAGAATTGGAAAGATTTTTAAAAAACCCAGACCAAATAAAGAACTACAGTGAGACCTAGACAATTTTACTTCTTAAAACTCCGAGGTGATGCTGAAGTAAACCCAAGGCTGACAATACTTTACAATAAACATCATTATTATTTTCCATCAGCAGCAGTACATGATTCTTACTTGATGTTTAATTGTGTAAGGAGTTAAGGTATGTGACATGCAAGGAAAATGCCTTAAAATGGATGCCTGCTTTATGGTACCTCATAATCTAGAACGTTAATATTCAGTTTTTCTTATATTCAATAAGTATATTCAATAAATATTAACAGAAGACTTGCTGTTGTGCTAGATGGCAAACAGATCATGGTAAACAATCTAGAAATAGCTTTTTACCTAAGAAAACTTCAGCAGAAATTAAAAAGCAGATAGAACCACAGGATGCTGTTTGTTAATTTTCAAGACCCGTAAATGAGGTGCATATTTGGAATTTCCCTAGCTGTATTCCTGATGTTAGCTGAAACCAATCACAGCCACCACCAACAAAAACCCAAGTGCCTAACACATAAATAAATGTGCCTGTCCTGATGAAATTCTTGAGAAGAAAGGTAAGGCATGATGAATCTTTGTTCAATGCAGTAACAACCATAGGAAAAGCCTAAATCCTTTTTTAGCTCACTATCTACAGTTCTACACCTTTCAAAATATGACAAGTGGTCATTTAGAGATGTTAAAATAGCTATTTCAGATGGAAAATACATTCAGTTGATCTATTAAACTGAGATGTACAGAAATAATTAGCAAAAAATGTTAGCACTTACAGTGAACACAGCTTTTTCTTTTTATTATAATGAAATTGTTCTAATTGATTTCTTTTAAAAGTTTTGATTATGTTTCCTGGTCAAATATCATTAGCATATAATAAAGGTATCATGTGGCATACATCTGTGTCAAAATTACTGTGGGCTTTGGGGTTCCCTCGCTGGGACTAATACATAGTTGAGCTAATTAGTCTTCTATTGTTCTTTTAACAGCAAGGCCAATGAGATATTCTTATTTAGAATGGCAACATAAGAATTCTTTTTTCTCCAGTGGTCACACTTTATTATAAGAAGTAGTATTTGAACATGGGCTTTTAAAATCAGGTGTCTCTTAATATATCTACTTTGTAGGTAATTGTAGGACTATATATGTACATCATAAATTATGAATGCTAGAACATTAATGACCAAATTATAACAACTTTCTTTATCGAGCATTATAATGCTTAAAAAATCCATAACAATATTGATGGTTATGGTTGATGCCCTTTTGACTGTTGCAATTTTAAAGATAACTTTAGTCAGCTGGAAAGCATATGTTAAAAGGGAATAGTTCAAGTGAAACAAATTCTTTTTGCTTTTGTCTCCAAGTGAACTGCACTGTGAAAGGACACAAACTGCGTCTGCATTGCCTGAGAGAATTACAGTGTGAGATAAGGTGTATCTGTCGAGTAACTGAAAACCTTTTTCTACTAGCAGAAATATTAAAAAATTGGAAAAGCCTGTTTTTTTTTTTTTAACAAGTGAAACAGTCATTTGGTTTAAAAAAAAGTTTCTTTGTAGGACTATACATTTTCCCGGTGAGTTGTCCTGGTAGATTTTCTAACAGCTGATGCTAGAAGGCAAATATTGCTACATGAAGAAATTTATGACTACTCAGGTGTGTGAAATGAAGTGCAGCCAAAGCACATTTTTAAAGAGAAACCCAAATTTAAGAAATAGTTATTATCATTTTTATCTTATCTATTAAGTCTTCATTACGGAGTGAAAATGGTTCATTGCTACATTTATGCACATCGCTTTTCAATAAAGTTACTGCAGTGTTATTCGCTGACCCCCTTCTCCACTCAGCTTGAAAGACTCTACTCCATATTTTAAAAATATATGTGTGTATATATACATATGTGTATGTGTACACTCAAACACACACACACACACACACACACACTTTTTTTTAAGAATAGTAACAGGTCACTGCTTTCAATTTGTTAAAGAATGTTTTCATGCAATTGACATATCAAAATACCTGTACATAATGCCAGCTTCCAGTAAAGGTCACATTTTACAGTCAGATTCTGAGTGAAAATGCACAAAATATATTCTCCATATATTCTCTGTTTTCACATACTAGAATATAATATTGAATTGCTTAGATATAAAACACATCTTGGTAAAAATTGTTTTTGTCCATAAAGAAAAACAGAAGTGTCCAGGGACTTAGGATGTATATATACCTTAATTTCATGAGCATTAAAATGTGAGTTACTGTCTATTTGAGTAAAATATGTATTTTAAGTAAAATACGCATTTTGACCCTTTAAAATAAAAAAAATGCAATAAAATGTTTCTCTCTGTTTGAGGTGGGGGATGATGCTCTGGACTGGTGCTTTAACTTTTAATAGTGATATCCAGCACCTGACAGATAAATTTAGTATACCTTTCTCAATTATCTTTCCTTTTACTATTCATTTTCCTCTTCCCTCTGGCCATGATTTCTCTCTACTCTTCTTCCAGCCTTTACATTCTTTCATCTCCACCACCTCCCCCCAACTACCTAAATGAAAGCAAGGTTAAAATTGGTTAGGGAAAAGTTAATTTTTATTTCATATTTTCCTACAAGAGACATCAGCTTTTCAAATCACCTAAACACTTCTATGTCTTAAATGCAGAGAGGAACTGGGTGCACTGACATGTATTGGAGCAGAATATATGTCTCTAGCTTATTTAGCTCCACTGGAAAATCGAACAAAGGAATCTACACTATTTTTTAGATGATAAATGCATGCTTCAAATAATTGCAGATGTGATCATAATGTAAAACTCAATTTGAGAAATTCACTTTCTACCAGTCCTAGAAAAATAACTCAGAACCACTGCCTTATCTTGGTGGGTCAGTACCACTGCCTTATCTTGTGGGAGACAGCATACAATCAATAAAGAAAAGAAATTACATAATTCTTTTCTTGATTAGTAGTCCTCCAAATGGTAGTATCATCTAGTAAAATATTTTAAAGAGAGGACATAACTTATTTTATAATTTTTATAGAATTTTAGCTTTTTTAATAGTTTTTAAAATTCTAAATCATGATGTATACAATCATATGTGGTAAGTTAACATGAACGTTTCTCATTTTTTCAAGAAAGCAATCAGAATCACAAAAGTAATTTTATGATTTATCATGATACCTCTTATTAGCTTTCTGTATTTGATCAAAATCAGCCAATTCTCTCAAAAGAAAATATAAACAGAAAATGTGACATGTCAAACACTAGACATTCAAGCAGAGACTAAATCCTTTTTAACTTTGAACAAGGGATTAAACAATGTCAACTAAGAAATGAGAGTTTGCCTTTTATTAAAAATAAATCAGCTAGAATGATTTTACAAATTGACATACTGATAATTACAAAGTATGTGTTAAAGTATGCAGAGAGAGAAAACTTACTTTTCTTTGCAGTATTCATGCAAATCTCAAATGTTACTCTCCCATCTGGTCATCAGCTATTGTTATCAACCCCCCACTAAACTCCACTAAAACTCCTCACTCAAAAACCTGAGCTCAGTTGCCAAAAATGAATAACAACATAAAAAATAAAGTCTGATGGGTACCCTAAAAAGAATTTGTGATTAGTGATAAGGCACATTGTATCAGATGAATGATATTCGTCACCACAAGTTACTCCGGTCCTCCCTCTGAACCACACCGACTCCTCCTGGGGCAGCAAACAAGTTACTGGCCTTGGCCAAATTATGCAACCAAGCGGACCAGGTTAACACCGCCTACTTGCGGTTTCCCAGCCATTCCCAGACCTGCATGAAATGCACGATTCAGGCCATAGGATCTGGGATCCTGAACATCCTGCAAGGGTAGGACTTACCTTTCCCATGAATAAACTCTGCCCAGTGGGAAATAAGACTATGCGGGTAAATGCCCCCCTTTCCCACTATGCATGGGCATACAGGACATTTATCCATGTAACTCTGCTAAGACAATGAACATGTTCAGCAGAGGCACCTGCTGCAGGGCTGTGGCTGTGAAGTACTGGTTAGCACGGCAATACATAATGTGAACTACTTCGGATCCATCTTTACCTAACTTTATTGCAATTCTGTATTGCTGTTCTGGGTTCACAAAGTCCAACTATTCTGTGCCTTGGGCTCTGATTTTTAAAGAATTTGGGATGAAACACATGGGTTGAGAAAAACACAGACATTCCTAATTTGATAATCCTTCATGTTATAAAGCATTTTTTCCCCAAGAATAAAAGATGTGCCTATATTCAGATTCAAATATTCAGAAAATATATACTAGATAGTTGGAGAAGTGTGCTGCTTACAGATGCATCAACCAGAATCAGTTCCTACTCTGAACATAAACTTAACTGAGAAAGAGAAAAAGAGAGCGAACAATCCCTGAGAACATCTGGGCTAGTGAGGGAGCAGGAAGGAGGGTAAGGAGAACTGACTGCAGCACACTGGATTAAAAGGGGAATAAAATTCACAAGTAAAACTATATGGATAAAAGAAGAAACATGAATAAATGATAGAATAATGTATTAGCTGGAGATTTTAAATTGTCATGTACACTTTATGTTCAAAATGACATGACAACTACTAGGATGTAGGAATACTGAAAACTCTCAGTGTAGAAGACAGTGAGTAGGAATCTTTATTGAAACTGAGACATAGACTGGGTGCTGAACAAGTAAATTTGGCCTTGACATGTATTTATAGAAGGATATTTGCCACATAAGAAGAAAACAATTCACTGCATCTGATGGGAGTTACTGGATTTGGACACGGTATACCGTTTTGGGAGATACTAAAAAAGGGGAAAAAGAGAGGGCAAAATCCCACCAGTGGACCTAACTCTCGACAAGGTAATTGGAATGGTGTTTATAAGTTAGAAGCAGAAAACATCTATGAAAATCATCAATAAATGGTCAAGAAAATATTTGCAGATAAAAGTCTGGTATCTGCAAAAGATTGCAAGGAGGCACAGCATTTATGAAACAGGAGTTGGGAGTCACAAAAAGAAAACTAAATAATACTAGAAAGCAAAAGTTAAGAGAGAAAAACAGTAATACTGTGTGATAAGGAAGGACTGCAAGGAAGTGAAAATGCAATAGCAGTCTTGAGCAGAAGTGATGCTGCAGAAAACTGAGCCAGGAATATAAAAAGACATATTTTAATAGATTTCCCAGTCATCAAAGAAAACAAAAAACACACAAAATAATTAAAAATAAAATTCTAAAGATCTAAGAGAAAGATTAAAAAGCCAACATAATTGTTTTGCTTGACGAAAAAAATAAAGTAAGTGAACACTATGCAATAATGAAATGAGAACAAATTTCCAAGCAAAAGAGAAACTGTGACACAGGTTAAGGAGGGTATTGAATCCCAGACTAGGTGGATCAGTCACCAAGGCCACATATTCTAGCTAATATTTTGATCAATGCAATTTTGATCAATGCAATTTTGAACAATGCAATCACAATTCAAGAGAAAAATGGATTACATATAAAGGAATAAACATGTTGGCACCCAACCTCTCCTTTATAAAATTAAATTCCTGAATATTATGGAACAATATCTAAGGAGATTTTAGCAAAAAAAAAAATATATATATATATATCTCACAACCTAAGATTTTTGTACATAATAAATATGTACTTAATTAGCAAAGGTATCAGAATATTGTTCTTTTTTCAATTACACGCAAAAAAAAAATCATTGAAATTACAGAGACTTATTTCAATCAACCAAGAGATGAATTAGAAGAATGGGCTGGAGAATTGTGAGGACATTATATCCCCATGAAGTCTGTCGTTTAGTTCCAAACCCAAAATTTTTTAAAGATGTTTTTATTTATGTATACAAACTGGGGTGTAGGCCAGAGGTGTGGAGTGGTGAGAGGATTCACCAGAGACAGAGTTGGGAGCAGAACAGGCAGATTGACTGAAGTACACTGCTGAGGGGAGCAGCAGGTGAGGCAGGAGAGGTCTGCTGCTCCATGTGGGAATCTCCCTGGCCAGGTATTGAACTCGTGCTGCAGTGGCTCTGGATAGCTTCATAGTGCTGCGCTTAACCCGTTGTGCCACCATGGAGGCCCCAAACTCAAAATTCGTAATTGGCTGTTTATCTGGGGGCTGGGAGTCTGCAAACTGTTCTTCTCTGGGTCTCTCATTGACTGACAATAGCAGTGAGAGGTTCCAGGGGAGACTGGGAGAGAGGAGAAGAGAGAAGGCTCCGCTGCTTCCTGTTTGCTTATCGTTCCTCAGAAACATCCCATCACTTCAAAATGCCAGTCACCAGCTACTTTCCTCACTGGCATCAGTCACACTGTGCTGCAAAGCTTCCTCAGAGGTAGAATCCCATCAACGGTAGTGTCCCTTCTCTGAGCAAATGGAGCACAAGAAGCAGTGGGGAGTGCCATCTTCTCAGAAGTCAGGGTCCTAGCTGGGCAGTTTCAACTATCTCCACCATCTCTCTTGTGCTCTCATAGCCTAGGGTGGTTTGCTGTTTCCTGCTGCTATTGACTCATGTTGCTATAGTGCTCTGTCTGCTTTTTCAGTCATCTGGTCCCTGTTTGACTGCTTTTCCTATATTACATTCTTTCAGTTAGAAATGATATTTTGTCCTTGGCCTTTAATTCTGTGCTGAGTTTCTTACCAACTTGACATGGGAATATCATGGCAACATGATGAACCAAGTATAGCCTATTACCGATGGCAACAGAAAGCTTACAGAGTAGGAACTGATTCTGGTTGATGCATCTGAAGGATTTGGGGAAACAAGAGGCTGCTGCACTTGACTGTTAGGAAAATAATGTTGGCTGTAGGACAGAGGAGTGGGAGAGCTCCATGTGGCTACAATGGAGAACTTACAGAAAGAAAAGGACAATCTCACAGCTTTGAATTCTCAGTGCAGCTAAGGTCAGACAAACAGAGAACTCATGTGGTGACCCTAAAAGCAGCTTTGTTTCTTATAGTTAGAGGATCAACCTCATTGAAAACCAGATCCATGATTTAATTGTACAAAAGCTCCTGCCATGTTATAGACCCAGTGAGTGGGTGGAGGAGGGATGGCTAGAAATATATAAGTAGTGAGAGAGAGTAAAGAAAAGTGCCTGAACAAAGACACCTCCCAATAAGGAGGCCTGCTGATGGAAGCCCCGGGACTAGAAATGCAGATGTACATGTCAGCACAGATAGCCCTGGAGGCAGGAGTCCTTGATAACAACTGACTCCCTGAAATTGTACTGCACTCATTGCCAACCAAGTCTGGTGTAGGGAGGTCACCTAATCCCCATGTAATCTGCCAGACAGAACCTTTATAAATGCCTGTGGTTGGGTCTTAAAGATCACATATAAGATTTGGGCTTAGAGTTGAACTTCTCAGAGACAGACCTTAATCCCCCATGAGAGAGAGCCAAACATTAGGTTGATTATAACGCACTCCTTCCATCTTGACTGGAGCAAGTATTTGTCTTCACTAGAATGCAGTTATTTTGAATATCGGTTTTCCCCCTGCCCATAAAGCTTCTGTAAGTACCATTATCCATGGACTTAGGAATGCTTTATTCATTACCATGCTACAAGCAACTTTATTCTTGGCCAAGGAACTCATTTTATAGCAAAATAAATGTAGTAGTGACTCATGTATATGGAATTCACTCATATTACCATAACCTAAAAGCGGTATAGTGGAATGGTCTCTTGGAGACTAAATTATAGCACTAGCAGAGTGAAAGAAACCCGGCATTTTGGAGGATGGACCTTAGAGGGTACAGTATACACTCAGAAACAACGATCAACAGAATTGCTCACTCAAAGCCATGATATGCTAATCTAGGAATAAAGGGATGGAAGTGGAAGTGAAATCTCTCATTATTAGACTTAACAACATGCTTGCAAAATATTTTGTTTCCTTTCCTCCAGTTTTAAGCTTTGTTGATTTTGAGATCTTAGCTTCAAATAGAGAAATGTTTTTCACCAAGGGACACAGCCATGGCATTGACAGGAAGCTGGAAAATGGAGTATCAGTAACAAGTAAAGGTGGGACTGGTTAGATTACAAATCTGGGTTTAAAACTAGGCGTGACACCCCTATTACTCTTTAATGAGAACCTACACTATTTGAAAATATGTAATATGTATAATTAGTACCAGAAATAGTAGTAATATCATCAAAGTTTGAATAGTGTATATGCAGAGGACATTATTCCAAAGGGATTTTCCGAACTAAAGAAGATTCAAAAATATTTTTCTTGATAACAATCAAATAAGAAATTTTGAAATACTTTCAAGGACTTTGATATCTCCTAAAGGATTAAAACCAGGGCACTATAACCAGTAATTAATTGAAACAAGTTATTTTTCTAACTCCTTCAATATTTTGCTTATTAAATTTTAAGAATTTGTACATACTATTAAATATAGTGAAATACTAACATGACTTATGATTTCTGAGTTGACACACATCATTTATTGAGCAGTTGCTATATGTCAGGCACTGTACTATACAAGTCCATTATTTTATTTAATTCCTATTACAATTACCAGCTATTGGCACCATTTTACCCATTTAATTCTCATGAAGAAACACATTTAAAGAAGTTACAAAAACTATGTTCTTCTGGATAAATACTAGAATTGATATCTTCACATGTACCTGGGCATAAGGGGACCAAGGGAAGGTAACTTACAATAAGACCTCCAACTCACTGTCAGGGTGATTCTGTCACACAGTGAATTTCAATACTCCAAATAATATTAATGTAAGCCTGCTTATATTTATACTTAGCAAAAAGTACAAAGGGGCTAAAATTTATCCTAAAATGTAGACATTTTAGATTTTGCTATGTCATTCTTCTATACGTAACAAGTAGCCTTGCGTATTTTATTTGTTATAAGTTATACAGTTTGTGACTCTGCCTCATGATGAAGAATGCCCTTTGGGTTCTGAAATCATATTCAGAGCAGAAAGGAAGCACCCATCTTCTATAGTAAATTTATTGTCCACACTGTATAGATAATTTCACATGTGGAATGTCAATCATTATTGAACCAGGGGAGCTGAAAAGGTCTGGAGGTGATTGTATAGAAAAAGTTGAATGAATAAAACAATTTAAGTCAGTGGGAAACCTTCAATATCCAGTTCCTGGATGAGGGATTATTAAAGTTCTTTTTGGCTTTGGTTGGCAAAATTAAAAAATAATTAGAGAAATAACTGTAAGTATTTTTATAGTCTGCATTAATTGGGCACATTCTCATAACTCTAGGACATACTATTTTTTTTAAGATTTATTTATGCATATAAGCTGGGGTGTAGGCCATAGAGGTGGTGGGGGAGGTGAGAGGATTCACCAGAAACAGAGCAGGGAGTAGAACAGATGGACTGACTGAAATACACTGCTGAGGGGAGCAGCAGGTGAGGCAGGAGAGGTCTGCTGCGCCATGTGGGAATCTCCCTGGCTGGGTATTGAATTCATGCTGTGGCGGCTCTGGATAGCTTCATAGTCCTGAGACTTAAGCCCTTGCACCACCAGGGAGGCCCCTCTAGGACATACTATTGCAACCAGTCCCATTTTACTGGTGATGAAACTGAGAATTAAAGGTTTTATAATGTTCCTGGGATATACACCAGATAGACCCTGGAGAGAGGTTGGTCCAGGAAAATGGATATACCAGCTTCTATTCTCAATCATCACTAAACTTCCTTGAAATCATGAAACACAAGAATCAACATTTTAGAAAAATATTATTTAGCCATTTGTTTATATATCAACTGAGACAAATTCTAACGATGTGGGCTGACCACTGTGGTTACAAGGGTTTCAACTTGGGGGGAGTGTTTTCTTAGGCACTTATTTGCTGGGCCTGCCTTTCTCCCGGCCCCCTCTGTATCTTGCCCTTATTTCCAGGCTGGTTTCCTACTACACTGTCCTACTTTGAGCCCTCTGAGAGCTTTCTGGAAACTGTTCCCCAAAAAGCATAGTGAAGAAACCTATTTAGTCTTCATTTGTTCCTGTTTTAAGGTTTTACGTTTGAAAACTTTCATTATGTCTTGAATGAGGAAATCTCTTAGGATCAGAAGAGAAAAAATACAGTGATTTTAATTTTTTTTTTTTACCTGTTAAAACAAGAAAGAAAGAACAAAATTATTTTTCAATTAAAGACCCTATCTTGGCCTAAGGATTTAAGACATTCAGTCTCTCAAGAATTTGGCTTCCCTGGGGTAGGGAAGTCAAATTTAGCTATAGAATTCACTTGAATTAAGCAAATCAGTAAGATGTATCATTTTACTGGGTTTATATCATTTTGTTTTGGTAGATATTTAGTTATGCGCAATTGAATATATTCTTTGCAACACAGTGGCACAATCATTTTCCATTAAATTAACTGGGTAAGTCAACACCTCTTTCCATCACAATAGAAATTGCCTCCATTAAATCAGTCCATTCCAAATCATTGATTTGTTTTGGGAAAAAACAGTCACTTGCCAAAATGAAAAAAAACAAAAAGTGGAAAGCATTAAGGCATTAGTACTGGTGCTTAAGAAAAGCAAACAAGTAAGTGATATTTGGATATCACAGTACATTTGATTCTCTGCCTAGGTAGGTGGCATTTGATCACTTTTTCCTTTTTACCTCATTTAGCTATAATCCATGCAACCTCTGCTGGTTTTATCTTCCCTTTGCTTTTCATTTATTTTATATAGTCCCCAAATTAATTCTGGTTGGGACAGGTAAAAATTAAGACTCCTTGTTAATGGAGTTTCCCAGTTAACGGCTTTCCCCTTCTCCAAATCAGGAGACTAGCAGGATATCCACATAATGTTATATAAACTCAAACATTTGTTAAGGAAAAATGCTAAATGTAATAGAATTGTGGGGTAATAGGTAAAATCAGAACTGTCCCAGGCAACTCTAGAGCTTTTGCTATAGTTTTGCATTTTTCCTACATTTCCCTCACTGACTCCTTTAGTATCTGATTCTGTCAGTCTCAGTGACTGGACACTCACCTTGTTTTCAACTTTTAGTTCTCCCATCTCCACCATACTGGCTTAATCCATTAACACTGTGTTTTTGCCTTGACCTTAACTCTCAAATTCGATCCAATTACCTTCTATGTCCAGTGTCTTAATCCCGCTGGGAAATTCAATCTAAAATGTTGACATCTTGCTTTACACTCAATAGTCCTCTGAACTTGCACTAGAACTTTGTATGTAAATACTAACCCAGAGATTGAGTTCTGTCCTCTTTGGTCACCTGGCTGAGCCCTGTGTGTCCTGGTTTCTCTTATTGTACTATATGAATCTGCTGTCTCATCTGGAATTCATAATACTGAGTGATTTGCTAGTATTCACTAGCACATGCTTCTGGAGGTCTTTGAGATGTTTATTACATTTATTTGGTAAGACTCCTTAAGTATTTATTTCTTTAATTTTTACTTATAAGTTTTTACTAAGTTCATATTACAAATTACTAACTCTCTCATGCTCCATTCATAGCTAAGTAGCTTTGCGAGGAAAGTTGTTCTGCTCACTAGAGTATCAAGTTTTAGTAATGACTTTCTATGTCCACAAATCTGTTAGACATTATCTGGAGTATGGAGATAAATAATAGATTCACTTATGGCACGATTAATTATAAGATATTGGAAATAGAATTCATGACAATTAAGAGACAAAGAGAGTGAAAAGGAAGATAAGTGAAAGAAGTTGGGAACTGCTTCTATAGAAGCATTGTATCAGTTAAACTTCACTGATAATAAGCAATGGAAATTAACTCTGAAAATATAAGTGAAAAATGAATTTGATGGAAGCACACTGGAGTAATATGCAGAATGAAAGGAAGAGCTATATCCCTGAAATGTATTGTCCCCTGACTTTTGGGGACCGAGGTCTTCTTACCCCAACCTCTGAATGTGTTTTAAACTGACAACTCTCAACTGATTCCCTCTCTAGGAACTGAACTTGGATGAAGAAAGAAACTTTCCCATGCATATGACTTTAATTAAAGCCTCTCTGTTTAGTCAAATATAATTCCCATCCAACGACAACTTGGGGAGAGAATATATTTTCACCATCTGGCCTCAGTTTGGGATACCTCTAGCAACAGAGATCTCTACAGGATTGGCTGAGGACTCTTGCTATGACTTTGCAGTTCATTTCCTCTTTCTTGTCAATCTGCTTTATTTTACTCCCTTACAGGTAGATATTGATTCCAGGGATAATTATGATGAAGATACATTGATTTACAATTTTCCTGGATAAATTTATTTTTGTCTTGAGTGATACCTGGATAACTGACTTTGATTCTTGGCCAAGGAAAAAGGGCAGTGGGATTTATCATGTACTATTAAAAATCTTAAACTTCCCTGACAACACTCAGGGTCAGTTTTTTATATATTTATTTATTTATTTATATATTTATGTATTTATTTATTTATTTATTTATTTATTTTTGATGATTTCTAAATGGTTTAACTGGTAAAACAGCCTGGTTTTATTATATGACCAGAGGACCATAAAATCTTACCAGGAACTTCTGCTTTGAGGTCTCCCAAAGACAAGATTTCTCACACGTATCTTTGTTCAATTCAGATACAAAGCGCAGCTCCTGTGTGTTTAAGGGGACCTGGGAGCATCTGGATGTCTTTCTTGCCCTACTGCTTTCCTGTAATCTCTTTTTTCTCATAACACTGCATCTTGAGCTTTTAAATAAAAGCCTTACAGGAGGATGCTCTGTGGAGTGTGTGAGTCCTTTAAATACCTATACATGGGAAATCTTTGCAATTCATCTATAAACTTCCCAAATGCAGATCTCAGCCTCTGAGTGTGTTTTCCAGGAAACCATGATCTATGAAAACAACAGTTTTGGAAAATGTAGTATTCAGATCAGCTCTGGAGATTTCAACAGCAGAAAAGTAGAGGTTATCTATCTGGAGTTCTCTAACCACTTTTCATCTTGTGTGTTTTGCTATAGCTTGAATTGCATTACCCCCTTTATATGTTGAAGTTCTGACCCTCAAAACATCAGAATATGACCTAGTTTTGAAATAGGATCCTTCAGGTATATTTAGTTGAGTAGAGCTGACCCCGCATTCAGTGTGGCTGATATTGTTAAATAAATGAGAAATTTAGAGATACACATACACACAGAGAATAACACATTAAAATAAAAGTAGAGTTAAGAGTGCACCAACAGCAGATAAAGGATACAAAATATTAAGAGCAAATTACCAAAAAACTAGAGAGGCATGGAACAGATCCTCCATTACAACCTTCAAAAGGAACTTATCCTGCTATTAGTTGATTAGACTTCTAGTTTTCCACACTCTCACACAAATTTCCAAATTTCTATTGTTTTAGAAACTGAATTCATGGTATTTATTACAGCATCCCTAGCGAATGTATATACACTTTGCTTAAGATTCAGAATTACCCAAGAAGGTAATTCTGAGTTTTCTACTTGTCAAACAAAAAAATAGCTATGTCAAAAGACAATATAGTGAAGAGTTTCTGAAATAACTGAGATTTCAGCCCTATTGACATGGAGGATGATTATTTCCTAAAACGGAAAAAGAGAACACTGGAATTGAAATAAATTTTATAGGTAACATAATGTTTCATATATTTGTCTTTGTAGTAGTGATGGGACATTCCTATAGAGATGCCTAGCAAGGGATTAGAAATTTAGGTTTAAGGTTGAAGAGAGGCTTAGTTTAAAGATATACTAGTAAGAATAACACTTATAGAGGTAATTTTTGAAAAACTTGGGTTTTTGATTTTTAACTGTGGAATGGACCAAAGGAGAGCCCGACTATAACTTAGATGTTGCATCGTAGCAGGACTGTGATGACTTCTGTGGGCAGATAGAGGAGTTTGGGAAAATAAACATTGCCAGTCAGTAGCTAAAATTACCAGACCTTTCAGGGAACAGAGCAATTACCCAAAAATGTTCAAATGCCAAATTTCATAATGAAAAATATTATGGGCTCCAAGTGAAGGTCAAAAACATAAGATGGAGAGGAAAAAATGAGCAGAGAATTCAGGTTAAAATTAGTTGGTGCCAAGACAATTTACTGAGGAGAAGAAAACTTTTCAACAAATGATAGTGGGACAACTGGATAGTTACATACAAAAGAACAAAGTTGGAGCCGTGTATCACACCACATGTAAACAAGTGGATCAAAGACCTACATAGAAAAGGTAAGACTTTAAACTCTCAGGAAAAAAATAGGCACAGGTATTTATTACCTTGAACTAGACAATATTTTACTTAAAATAGATAATAAAAGCACAAATAGCAACAACAAAAATATGAAGTGACAAAAAGTAAAGACTTTTTGTGGTTTACAAGATACCACCAAAAAAGTGAAAAAAAAAAAAACCAAACAAATAACCAACAATAGAATGGAAAAAAAAACCTACAAATCATAGATCTGATAAGGGAATTGTTTCTAGAATTTACAAGAAGAGAGATTTAGATTAAAACCACAATGAAAAACCATTTCACACCCATGAAAATGGCACGTCTTTAAAAGGCCTCCAACAACAAATCCCGAGAGGATGAATAAAAGAGGATTCCTATTAGTGGGAATGTAAACTGGTACAACCACTATGGAAAGCAGTCTGAATTTACCTTAAAAAAAATGGAAATACCTTCTGTACAGCAAAAGAGACATTAACCAAAACTAACAGACACCCTACCAACTGGGAAAAGATCTTTGCACACAATACATCCAATAAAGGACTGATAACAAAAATGTACAAGGAACTCACACAACTCAACAAAAACAAAACCAATAACCCAGTCAAAAAATGGGCAGAAGAGCTCAAAAGA